>CATIWR010559512.1:0-36130 GCA_949677035.1 Omphalea diandra | reverse complement strand
TTCAAAAGTTTTGCAAAAAGAGTTCAAAATGAAAAAGGTTACTTCATATCTTCTATTAGAAGTGACCATGGAAAGGAATTTCAAAATGAGTCATTTGAAAATTATTGTTTGGAGAATGGAGTTTTTCATAATTTTTCAACTCCTATAACACCATAACAAAATGGTGTTGAAGAAAGGAAAAATAGAACTTTGGTAGAAATGGCTAGAACAATGCTCAATGAGTATTCCTGAACAATGATCAATGAGTATTCCTTACCAAATTACTTTTGGGCCGAAGCCATTAATACCTCATGTTATATTGCAAATAGAGTTTTCAAAAGACCTATTCTTAATAAAACTTCTTATGAGCTTTAGAATGGTAGAAAACCTAAGATTTCATACCTAAGAGTATTTGGATGTAAGGGCTATATTTTGAACACTAAGGATAATCTTGGGAAATTTGATTCTAAGACAAATGAAGGAGTCTTCTTAGGTTATTCCACCACTAGTAAAGCATATAGAGTCTTTAACAAAAGTACAATGGTAGTTGAAGAATTTATGAATGTTGTTTTTGATGAATCTAGTAAACTTGATCTTAGGAAAGGTATGTTTGTTGATGATCTTGTAGGTGATCTTGAAAAGCTATAATTGGATGATTCTATAAGAAAAATCGATAAAGAAAAGGAAGAAAGTGATTCATCAAGAGTAGATTAAGACCAACATCAATATCAATAAGAAAATGAGCCAAGACAAGATCTACCCAAAGATTGGAGATTCTTCAAGTATCACCCTAAAGACTTAATCATCGGTGATACATCTAAGGGTGTAAGTACGAGATCTTAACTCTTAGATAATAATCTTGCATTTATTTCTCAACTTGAGCCAAAGTCAATTAAAGAGGCCCTTGATGATGAGAGCTGGGTATTTGCTATGCAAGAAGAACTCAATCAATTTGAGAGAAACAAGGTATGGGAACTAGTCCCCAGGCCTAAGGAATACCCAATTATAGGTTATAAGTGGGTGTTTAGGAATAAGTTGGATGAGCAAGGTCTCATTACTAAAAACAATGCTAGATTTAGTTGCCAAAGGATACAACCAAAAGGAAGGAATAGATTATCATGAGACCTTTGCCCCTGTTGCAAGACTAAAGGCCATTAGGATTCTCTTAGCATTCGCATGTCATATGAATTTTAAACTTTTTCAAATGGATGTGAAAAGTTTTTTTTTTTTTTAATGGCATCATAGAGGAGGAAGTTTATGTTGAACAACCTCCTAGTTTTTAGTCTTATTATTTTTCAAACCATGTTTTCAAATTGAATAAAGCTTTATATGGAATGAAACAAGCCTCAAGAGCTTAGTATGAAAGTCTTAGTTCATTTCTCTTGAAAAATGATTTTGAGAAAGGGAAGGTGGACACAACACTTTTTGTCAAAAAACACAAGCATGATATATTAATCGTTCAAATCTATGTTGATGATATTACCTTTGGTGTTATTAATGAATCTCTTTGTAAGGATTTTGCCAAGTGTATGCCTAGGGAATTTGAAATGAGCATGATGAGAGAGCTTAAATTCTTTCTCGGTCTACAAATCAAGCAATCCAAGGAAGGGATCTTCATCAACCAAACCAATTATACAAAGGAAATGCTAAAGAAATTCGAAACGGATGGTTGCAAAGTAGCTAAAACTCCAATAAGCAGCACCATCAAATTAGATAATGATGAATCAGGTAAAGAGGTAGATAAAAAGAGATATCGAGGTATGATCGGATCTCTACTTTATCTTACTGCTTCTAGACCGGATATCATGTTTAGTGTTTGCATGTGTGCTAGGTTTCAATCCTCCCCTTGAGAAACTCATTTGAATGTTGTTAAAAGGATCTTTAAGTATTTGCATGGCACAATACACTTAGGGTTATGGTATCCTGAGGATTTTTCATTTATTCTCATAGGGTATTCGGATGCAGATTATGCAGGTAGTTTGCTAGATAGAAAAAGCACTTCCAGGACTTGTCAATTTATAGGTGAATGTCTAGTTTTATGGTTTAGTAAAAAGCAAGTATCGGTTGCCTTATCCACAAAGGAAGTTGAGTATGTGGTGGCGGGTTGTTGTTGCACCCAAGTTCTTTAGATGAAACAACAATTGAAGGATTTTAGCAAAGTAGTTTATCACATTCCCATCAAATGTGATAACACGAGTGCTATTAATATCTCTAAGAATCCCATCCAACACTCTATGAGTAAGCACATAGATATTAGACATCATTTTCTTAGAGATCATGTGCAAAAAGGTCATGTTGTGTTTGAATTCATTGACACAAATCATCAACTTGCAGATATTTTCACTAAACCTCTGAATGAAGAAATGATGAACTTCATTAAGAGAGAATTGAGAATGCTTGATGGAAGCTCCATATAGTGAAAATTTTGATCTTATGATTGATTTTTATGTATCATATGCATGAGTGATGATTGTATGAGCATATTTATTATTATTATTTTTCTAGTGGATCACATGTTTTCAAAATTTTCTCATTCTTATCCTTGCTGACTCATAATTCGCGGTCGCTATTTCGTCTTCACGGTCGTAAATTACAAGTCAATTTCACCCAGCTATCAAATGTCAATTTGCAGTCGCAAAATTTACACTTCACTGTGAATTTTGGTCAGTTTTTTAAAAATATGACCATTAACGCGCCTTCTCCAAAGGAAATTTTATCTATTATTCACATTTTTCAAAATTCGCGATCGCAAATTCTAAATTCGCGGATGCGAATTAGAGTAACCGCCTAGGCAATTAAGTGATTTGATTGCCAACTGTTTCCTCTATTCATTTAATTCATTTCTAGCCATTTATAACCATTTTTACACCCCTTCAAGCCTATAAATACCTCCTTCAATAGTGTTTTCATTACTTCTCTTCCAAACACTTCTTTTCCCTCTAAAAATCTCTCAAGCTCCCTTCCTCTCTTGCTATGGCTCCTAATAAATTCTCCAAGGCTGACAAGGGCAAGGCAGTGGCTCAGCCCTCTGCACCTCCTGCCCTTCATCTCATGAAGGGAATCACAAAAGAAAAGAAAGGAAAGATTCAAGGCAAACACCTCCAAAGTGATTCTCCAGAACAAAATTTCGTCGACTTTCATGCTGGAAACTTTAGGCATTAATGAGGAGATTCGCGCCTTTCCCTCCAATTTAGGCTAGAACAAGTTCATCTTCCGAGATGAACCCGGATGCGAGGAGGTTGTACGAAAGTTTATGTGCACCGTGTAACTAAGCCGGAAATTCGATTTGAGAGCCAGCCAATACAGGTTGGTGTTACAGGCCTTCGGCGACCCCTTCTACATCACCTTCGATCAATTATCCTCCCTTTTTAACCTGCAAATCGGAGAACACATCTCTTTCATCATCTCCGCACTTGACGTCATCTACTCCAAATTTTGGTCGGAACCAAACACGACCCCCAGTCCTTATCCAAACACATCAAAACCCTACCTCTGTAGATCCTTCATCGCATTTCTTTATCAATGTAAAAGGTGATGGTAATGAAAAGGTTTCATAAAAAGACTTGGCATTCTTATTTTGTCTTGTCAAGAACTAACCTATCCAAACCGGCTGTTACCTTGTGGATCAAATGATCCATATGAGTATGAAACTTAAAAGTCAATTTCTTTTGCCTTCCCACATTATAGCCATCTATCGCTTTGTTGGAGCACTTGATGAGGAGAAAGAGAAATTCCTCATCGAAAAGCTCATTCCCTCTCAAAACTTCCTAGACCTAACCTATCTCATCAATGCCAAGGCAATCCATCTGGACATATACATCTACACCCTTGGTGCAACAGGTACGAAGAAGATGGAAACCTCCTAAGCCTCCAAGCGAAATAGGCTTCAAATTGAAGAAGGCAACATTTAAGTCCCTCCTCTTCAACCAAAACCGAAGTCAAAGTTATCTCTTGCCACCATTGATCACAAGTTGGACAAGCTTATGAGGATGATAAAGAGAAGGTTCCTCTTCCTTTCACATCTTCACAGCGATATGGTGGATCTCTAAGAGTAACTAGGAGTTCCTCCTTGCCATCTTTCGAACTTTACCAAATTTGAAGATACTCAAGATGAAGATGGCAATGAACACGACATTGAGGATGGAGATGAAGCAGAGGCAGCACAATAAGCACCAGAGACACCATCTTTTGGAGATGATTCTCCACTACTTTAGATTAGGGATTTTTTGTATTTGGTTTTTCACTTTTCTTGTGTTTATTTTCTTTTACAAATATTATGATCCCACAGTTATGAATATATATAAAACGTGTTTCTTTGCAAACATTGTTATCTTATGTGATTGATGTTTATTCTCTCATCTATTGCATTATGTTTGCTCCTTATGAATACTTATGCATGAATCTTTTTTTCCCTTATGGACCCTCTTTTTGATCTTGCCAAAGGGGGAGACACAATTATTATGAAAGGGAGAAAATAATGAAAACAATAACTTGAGAAAAACTATAGCATAAGTTGAAGGGGAGCAACATACTTATTGTTTTATCAAATTCACCTTTGATTAAATGAATGATATACTTAGCAAATTTTGTCATAAGCATTCATTGAATCATATTACAATCCAACTTCAGTTTCCTGCATCTTTTTCACTTAAGGATCAATCTAAGTTGTCAAAATAAAAAAGTGGGAGATTGTTAGACTAGGGTAGTTAACCCTAAGTCTTGGGCCTCTTTTGATCTTGACAAAGGGGATTGATCAATTCTAATGATTCAATTTAGTGTTGTTTTGCAACCTTTTTTTGTTAGTCTTTAAGTTAGAAGTTGGATAGAAATCTTAGTCTTCAAAGAATGTGAAGTAACTTTTAAATCATAATCGCAATATAAGATTCACAACCGCGATCCATAAGAAGACTCGTTAGAAGATCAGACAGATGAAATCGTAGAGTCCTTCTCGACCGCGACTCATCTAAATGAAGAACTTTAAAAGTGACAGACAAATTTGAGGTGCAAACTTGCCTCAGTTGCTACCGCAAATTTTGAAATAACTCAAGATGCAATCAAGTCCACAATCACAGCTTGACATATGTCTCAGGTAATCGTTGGAAGTCAAAAATCGCGATGGGAACTTGTTGGCAGTGATCGCGAACCCAAAAGAAGAAGATGAACACTTTTGGCAGAGGAATTCGCATTCAGAGTTGTGTCCTGTATAAGATAAATCGTGACCATTACTTTTGAGAGTAGGTAAAAGACAACGACTATATTTTTCTGGTAAACTAATCAGAAGTTACCACGTGGACTAGTTGTTTGACACAAATGGAGTTTTCCTTATGGAATTTGGAATTTTCGACCACGAATGAGTATTAGTGACAACGAATCATGATTGTCAAGCATTTAATGCGAAAATCTATCTAACACACTTTGATGATTTTGTACCAGTTTTATTGCAACGTCTCTTTGGTGGGTAAAAACTATAAATACCTCACCAAACAGATGTAAATGCAAGATAATTAATAACTTTATACCCAAACTCTTCCAATTTTGCTACTCACTCTTTTATATTCTTTAAGCCATTATTGGGTGTGAGCATAAACATCAAGTGTAATAGGTTATAGTGTGAGCCTGTCAAAACACTAAGATAGGTTGTTGTATGAGCCTGTTAAAACACAAGTTATAAAGGTTGTTGTGTAAGCCTTAAAACACAAGTGTATAGGTTATTGTGTAAACCTTCAAGACACAAGTGTAAAAGTTTGGTGTAAGCTCGAAAACACCTTTAAAAGATAGTGGAATACCCCATTTCAAAGAATTAGGGAGTGGACGTAGGGTTGATTATATCCGAACCACTGTAAATTTTGTGTTTTCTCTCATCTCATTTCTCCTCTCTCTTTCTAATTTTAATTTTTATACATAAATTCAACCCTCCCCCCTACTCGGTGCCTAGGGCCAACAACATGCAATCCATAAAAGGCATATCATGTAAGTAACATGCAATCAAATCCAAGGGCAAAATGAACGAAGGGATGAAGTAAAGGGTACTCATATAGGTAGTGTCAGTTGGCCTGAAAGTGCATGAGGACTGGGTGATCTATAATGTTGTCATTAACCCGACTAGTAATGCCATGTAGGGCTTTACCATGTTGTCAATGATGGGGTTGAGCTCAACTATCATATACAGGCTCCAACTCCCTAAGAGCAAAAGTGTAAATCTTCTTACGACCTTAGACAATAGGGCATGTTGCATAGGCCTCTACTTGGAATGCATAGTCGTCCCTCGAGCCTCATAATGAAGAATCATCCCTTCATATGCCTCTCATTCTTATTACTTAAAGACATGCTTATGTCCCTTGACTTAGATATATGGTAAGATTCTTTTGCATGAATTTTGTTTTATTCTTTGGTATTGTTATCTTTATGTTCTTACTAACTTGTGTGTGTTCATGGGAATAGGTACTTATTTGAGCTTGACCATGATTGATGGTCTCTTTGATTATCATTTTGAATACTAATTATGCATGATGATTTTAAGTGTGGTTGATAGATTGGCATGACCTTCCCCAAAATGTCATATGATCCTCATCCTCATTGATATTATTTGTGATGATACTTTGACTTGATTGATTGGACTGCATTATAAGCATGCTTAGGGGCATTAATCAAACTAAATAATAACATGATTACCATGGTAAAAAGGTGAACTAAAGATGCTCGAAGGCCACATTTTTTGGTTTTGTAGAATAAACATAATAGAAAAATAAATATTTAATGTGCAAAACCCACTAAGGATCCATAAAATTCAGTCAAATTAAGAAGAAGGATGTGAAAAACCTTACCAATTCACATAAGAGAGGTAAGACTGATGAAAGGTAAAGAAGGGGTTTACATCAGTAACACAAAACCTTGAGCTTGGAGTGTAAATCATCAAATTTATGCATTACTAGTATAATGAATGTCCTTCACAGGAGTCCATACGAACAGGCTCTCTAAAATGATTAGTGTGCTAGCACTAGGGTTTTTCTTTCTCTAAAATGGTGTTTAAAAATAACATGAATGTTCTCACTTGCTCTCAGAAAACTCTAAATGTACGTGTGTGTATGCGTATCAGAGATAAAACTTGTATATTTTATGAAAACTACTTCATTCAACATACAAAGATAATCGATAATCACCTGGAAGGTTATGTTCTAGGTTGGACAAAGTAACGTTTTCTAAGGGATCCTAGTTTTCTTCATTATCATTAACATCATCAGGTATCCTAGAAACTAAGAGACTGATTAACTCTGAATCCTTAAACTGTTCTTCTTTAAGCTCCTTAAGCTCAACTTTAATGGTTTTGATTTATATGTGTTGAATGAAGTAGTTTCCAAAAAATGTGCAAGCTTTATCTTAACCATCAATGATATTTGATTGATATCAAAGCATAAGGGTATACTTGTATAGTTCTAGGATCTTCTTGTCTAGGAATATTAAGTGCAGTGTGTCCTATAGAACGTAGGTGGTCCCGACCATAATTCTTAGAGAGGTCATAAGTCTGTTGGTCAGTCGCAGTGCATGTAAGTGTACTTGTATTTTGTAGAACAAAAGATTTTATTTTTATGTTCTCAAGTTTAATATAAACCCAATTTTCTGTAGAACCACAACTTCTTCTTCTTCCTCTCTATCTTCTACCTCGAAAAACTAAAAGGATATAGTCAGTAGTGAAGAAATCACCATTGAAATTTTGAAAAATCTATTGATGACTGGGAAATGCCAAAAGTTCAAAAGGAAAATATTTATAAAACTTCTAAAATTAATCTTTTTAAAGCTGATTATTCTATCAAAACTGAAGAAAGGGATATTCAACTCTCAAAACCTTTTGAAACGATTCGCTTGTTTTCATAAAATGCTTTTGCAAAAACATATCACCAAAGGCTTCAAGTACATCCATATAGGATTAGTCCAAGTAGGCCTAAAACCTTTGACCCGTGAAGGATTAAACATTTCTATCTTAGTAGTCCTTAAAGATGCTAGGTTCCAATCCTTTGAAGATTCTATGTTATGATCCATAGAGTCTAGTATTTGTAAAGGTCCAATTTCATTTGATTGTGATATAAATTTTACTGTTTCCTCAAATAATAAACATATTTTAAAATCATTAGTCTTGCAAATTAAAACACACAATTATCACATGATTAAAGGATCTATACCTATTGCATTAATCTTCAAAGTACATTACAAAGCCACAGGCTCTGTCTTCAATATAAAACACCGATTCCACAGTCGAAAAGGAGAAACTCTCTTACTCCAAACTGATATGACCAAGTCCAATATGGTTGTACCAAAACCTATCCAATGGAGCCAAATCACTCTTCCTAAAGATTGGGTCTTAGAAGGAATTAGTGAATCAATAGGTCATGAGGGAGAGTCTCCCAACTCCTGTTTGTCATCATCCTTCCCTACAAACCAACAACATCTAACTAGGAGAATCCTCTAAACTTACTAAAGATTACACACTTATCTTATACCACTCAGCCTGCTAGGTATTCTGCTTCATATATACCTACTAGCTCCCTCTAAAACGTAGACTATAGTACCCTTGTGTCAATACAGTCTACCAAGAAAACATAGAAGAAGTGAAAACTCCTTCCCCTCTAAACTCTCCAACTACTTCTGTTATCACTGAAAACATAGCTTATGAGTTAAATGTTTTGGAAAAACCTTTTGAGGTTAATAACACCAAAATTCATAAAGATTTTTATGTTTCTCATAATTGGGAAAAATGTTTATGGTTTTTTGAACACTTTTTGGATGAGAGACAGTGTATATAAGAAGAACTTTATAACTTTGTGCATCAGCATAAAACACATATTTTGTTCTTTGATTGGTTTGAAATTTATGTTTCTGAAAACAATATTTCTTATCCATTTCATAGCCTGCATTCGGTTACAACTCAAAAAAAGGTAACTAATTGGGAAACATTTGACGGACAGATAGAATCTAAACATCCTTCCCTTAGACAAATAAGGATCCTCACAGGATTAGAAGTCCTTGATGTTAGTCCTTTAAAAAAAATCCCAATATAGTGACTCTACCAACTTAAGAAACTTAGTATCTCAGAGTAACTACACAAACATCCATTTGAACACCATAGGAAAACAACTTTCTAAGATAGAAAGTCAAACCAAAACCTAAGTAGTCTCTACTGACCTTTTAGAAACTACCAACAAATCTAAAATCAATAACCCTATCTTTAAACCCTATAAATTTTCTACTTCTACCCAGCAAGAAATTAAAACAAGCAAGATAAAATTCTTACAGGCTATTAAAGATCAACTTAGTATAATAGAATTCTCTATCCTTGTTGTCCTTGATACACCATAGTTAGAAACCCAACAGAATGTTAGTACCCTAAATAAAACCTTAGAACCTATGTCGGATAAAGAACAACTTTTGGAAACACTAGATCATCAATCTAAGTCTCTAGTAGAAGTTTCAAAACTCACCTACTCAAACCCACTTTTACAATTAGGCTATCACCAAAATATGTTACTAGAATTACAATTAGGTCTCAAACCTAATCCTTTAGTTCAACCAAAATATAGTGTCAATTCCATTTATGAATGGAACATAGATGGCATGACTGAGTACTAAATACTTAATTTTCTCCAACAAATGACCATGGCATCAAATGCCTATAAATCTCAGGTCGACACTACCAATAGAATAGTCATTGAACTCCTTGTTGCAGAATTTTTAGGACAATTGAAAGGATGGCGAGATTACCACCTAACCCTAGCCTAACATCTAGACATTCTAAATGTCATTCAAACCTATGAGGAATGATAACCTATCCTCAACCATTTAGAAGAGCCAATACAGAATGTTGTGTCAACTCTTATCCTAACCATAACACAACACTTTATTGGAGATGCTTTGCATCTCAAAGATAAGAATGTTAACTTATTATCAAATCTTAGGTGCAAAAGCCTTAGCAATTTCTAGTGGTATAAGTCAACCTTCGTTTCAAGGATCATGCTTAGAGAAGATTCAAACCAATCAATATCGAAAGAAAAATTCTTAGCAGGTCTTCCTACTCTTTTAGGAGAAAAGGTTAGAAACTCTATTCGCTAGGTTTATAATAGCCATATCATCCCTTATGAGTTACTTACGATGTGCTAATAAGTCAAACCCAAAAAGAAGGTCTTAAGATTTGTTAATACCTAAAACTTCAAAAAAAAACCTCAAAAAGGAGCTTAAATAGACCCAACAAGAGTTTGGAACTTTTTGCCAGTAGTTGGACCCAACCTTAACAATTTCAAAAACCCAGCCTTGTAGAGGCAATTGTAAATCATCTTCCAAACATCGATCTACCAAGGGATTTAGAAAATCCCATAGGTATTATAGGATTAAATCCAATAACAAGTTTTATGAAAAACCCCCTAAGAAAACCACTAAAATGTCTAAGCTTGACCACTCAAGGAAAACAAGTCTTAAGAACATCACTTGCCATAAATGTGGCAAGAAGGGACACACTTCCAAATATTATAAAGTCTCTTGAAAACTCCATGAGTTAGGTCTAGAAGAGAAAACCCTAGCAAAGCTTTCAGCATTGCTTATAGAAACCTCTCACTCTTAAAAAGACGTCAGGCTTCCCAGTGAAAGCTAAGATCTCCACATTTATGAAATTGTTACAACAACATCTCCCTCAACCTCTGATTCTGATTTTGAATTAGAACTAAAATAGGTCAATGTTCTTACAAAAGAGTAGACCATGATCCTTAATATCATCTAACATATCAAAAACCTACATGTTCAAAAATGGTATCTTGAATAACTTAGGCAATCTCTTGAGCAAGATTCTAAAACACCTAATCTTCCCTTTACTAGTAATCCTATGTGTGATCTTACATTTATACTCAATAAGAAGAAGACTAGTAAACCCTCTGTAGGAACTATCCTAGATCTTAGAGTATAAATCAAAACCATTAAAGTTGAGCTTAAGGAGCTTAAAGAAAAACAATTTGAGGATTCAGAGTTAATCAGTCTCTTAGTTTCTAAGATATCTGAGGGCATTAGTGATAATGAAGAAACTCAGGATCCCTTAGAAAACCTTGCTTTGTCCAACCTAAAACATAACCTTCTAGGTGATTATCTCTATGTGTTGAATGAAGTAGTTTCCAATATTTGATAAAACTTACTTTAGTTTTTTATGATAATTTCAAAATTAATACAATTACTTTATTTGATACTAGGGTAGATTTAAGTTGTATTAAACCTAGTTTAGTACCAAAACATTTTCAAAATAAAACCACACAAGGGATTAATTTTACTAATAAGTCTAAAATGAAGGTTAAAGGAAAAACGAAAGCTAGTGTCTTTAACAATGGCTTTCATATTAAAAAAATTTTCCTTATAGTCTCAGATATAAGTCATGCTGTAATTATAGGGACGCCATTCATTAACTTGATAACTCCCTATAAAACAACGCATACTTTTATCAATTTTAAAAATAATCACATAAAGCTTTCTTTTCCTTTCATAGAAAAACCAAGGACCAAGTTTCTAAATCTTCTCAAAGAAAATCGGATTTACCAACATGAGATAAATGCTTTGATAAAAAGAAACCATGATGGCTTGGTTTTTACAAAACAAAATCTTTCCCTCCAAAATATCTAAAAACAATTAAACCAAGTATTCAATAAGGGTTGAGCCCTACATCTACTATGAAAAGTCTACTAAGAGACTTTACATAGCTAATGGTGGAAAAATGAATATTAATTATAAATTTTCTAGCACTAAGATTTGATGTGATAGTGTTTGTTTTTGTATTATGTTTGTTTAAGCTAAAAATCTAATAACTAGTGTTATTTTAGGAAATTTTTTTACTACATTAATTTATCCTTTAGTGTTAGTCAAAAAGGTATTACTAAAAATATTGTTTAGAAAGAAATTTATTTTCAATTTGTTCAACCTATTTCTGCTAAAAAAATAAATCTTTTACGCAAATGTTCTAACTATCCTGATGTTAATTTTATAGATCAAAAGAAAAATAAATTAATTTTTTAACAAAAGAAATAAAGATTTTAAGTATAGATGATAATTTACAAAATGCTAGTGTTCGAAATAAAATAAAAGAAATTGAAGAGCTTTTTCAAAATAATGTTTGTGCTTATGTTCCTAATGCATTTTGGAATAGAAAAAAGCAAGTAAATACTTTACCTTATATTAATGATTTTAATGAAAAATTTATTCCAACTAGAGCTCGAGCTATTCATATAAATGAAGTTCTTTAAGCTCACTGTTTAAAAGAGATAAATTATTTGCTTGAAAATTGTTTAATCAGAAAATCTTCATCTCTTTGAAGTAGTTCTTTTTTTATGTTAATAATGCTACTGAGAAGGAACGAGGAGTTTTTAGATTAGTTATCAATTATAAACCTCTTAATAAGATTTTGGAATGGATTAGATACACAATTCCTAACAAAAGAGATTTGTTAAAAAGATTGCATGAAGCTAATATATTTTCTAAGTTTGACATGAAGTCTGATTTTTGGCAGGTTCAAATTAATGAGTCTAATAGGTATAAAACTAATTTTAATGTCCCTTTTAGTTATTTTGAGTGGAATGTTATGCCTTTTGATTTGAAAAATACCCCTTTTGAATTTCAAATAATTATGAATGATATTTTGAAGGGATGTGAAAATTTTTCAACTATTTATATTGACATGCCTTAATTTTTTCAAAAACTTTGAATTAACATTTTTCTCATTTAAGAAAATTTTATAATGTAGTCCAAAATAATGGTTTGGCAGTGTCTGCACTAAATATGAAACTTTTTCAAACAAAAGTGAGATTTTTAAGACATACTATTTTTCAAAGAACTATTAAACCTATTAATTTTGCAGAGAAATTTTTTGATGAAATTAAAGATAAAATCAATTACAAAGATTTTTAGGATGCCTTAATTAGGTTGCTAATTTTTATAAGGGCATTCACCAGCTTTGTAAGCTTTTGTTTCAGCATCTTGAGAAAAATGCTCCTGCATGGGCATCATGGCATACCAACATTGTTAAAACCATTAAACAAAATGTCAAGAAGCTTCCTTGTTTGACTATTCCTCACCTTGAAGCCTTCCTCATTGTTGAAACAGATGCCTCAGATATAGAGGTATCCTTAAACAAAAACTACCTAATCAATCTAGTGAGTCTTTAGTGAGATACCATTCTGGCTCATGAAATGATACACAAAGGAAGCATTCTACTTTTAAGAAAGAATTATTATCATTTGTTTTATATGTTACAAAATTTGAAGATGATTTATGTAATAGAAAATTTCTTTTAGGAATTGACTGCTTTATAGCCAAGCATATTTTAGAAAAACATGTTAAAAATTTTATTTCAAAACAAGTTTTTGCCAAATGGCAAACTATTTTAAGTAATTTTGATTTTGACATTGAGCATATTAAAGGTGTTTCAAATTATCTACCTAATTTTATAACTAGAGAATTTATGTAGAGAAAAACTGAATTCAAATAGATTTGCTCCCTTATTTAAAGATTATGCAATGGCTACTCCAAATAGGAAACTATCCATTTTTAATTTGCTACCTTCTTTTTCTACTACACCTCCTTTACCTCGACCATCCTCTAACACTAGCCCTTTCATTAACACACCTTCTTCTAGCCATGTTAGGAAACCTAATTCCTTAAAACTCTTTTCACAAGTACTAGCCAAAAAATCCCATGCCTATTTTAAAAAAAACCTATATGATGAAAATTTGTTACATTAAACTAGAACTTTTAGGAGATTCTTTTCTAACCATTGCTCAAAACATTTTTCCACAAGGATTTTACTTTTTCCCTTCTCAACCTAGAAAGAACTGAAATTTTTTATAAGTTCATTTTAGTTTATTCTAAATTAGCTGAAATATAACATGTTATGGATGACAAAGACCCTCACCGAATTTCTTATTCTAAATGCAAAATTCCTAAGGTACTCTCCCCTAGTGATTGGAAACAAGGTATCCACAATAAAAAGGATTTTTCCAAACCTTTTTCCCCTCAAAGTTATAGTTACCTTGATTACCAACAAGACTGGTACAATGCTTTTTTCTTAAGACCATTCAATCATTCCTGGTTCTTTTACTTTATTAAAGATACCAATGTTAGTTTTCCTACCCAGTTCCAAGATTGGTGGTTTTATTATGAATAGAGTTATGAAATTGCTCCTCCAATGGTTAAATAACTACTTTAAAGACAAAATTAATAAATATACTTAAAACCTATTTCTTATCTTTTTCAACTATTTTTGGTAGCACATGGATCATGACATGAAATTTTAAGATAACTAAAGATTGTCCTCTAAAGTGGCATCTCAGTTGTAAGATTAATACTTTATGGATACATTTTAATATAAAATGGTGGAATAATTATAAGTTAGAATAAGCTAGTAAAGATTTTGTTGCTAAATGGTTAAGTTAGCAAAACACTGTCGTTCCTTATACCAATATTAAGTAGATGGAATTTTTACCCACTAAGAGTAAATTGCAAGCTACTTTATCATCTACCACAGATAAGAACAAGTATAAAAAGTTACTTTTAAAAGTATTATCTGAGGTGTCAGAAGATGAAGATGAAGATAATGTCGAATCCCAGCAAGATTTTACATAGAGTAATAAAGATGATTCTTATGGTATATAATTTGTTTGACTTTAAAGCTCAATAAGATTCCTCTTTTACTTGTCGGCCATTCTGTCTGGCAGTTGTTAAAGTGTTTTGTAATTTCTTTATCATGTAACAGTTGTATAACTACTCTTATCTTTTCAATTATTTCAAATTTTTAATCAGTTTAAGTCCAGACTTAAGTGTATTTGAAGTTTGAATGTTAGGTCTATAAATGTGTATTTGTGTGTTCAAGGCATAATTCAAACAAAAAGCAAAAATCTATCTAAATTCTACTCTCTCTCTCTCTCATTTCCTCTTCCAAACACTATATTTTTCTATTATATAATAAATAAGTTTTCTTCATCTTTATTTTCACTTGTATTTATTAAAATAAGTATGTTTTCTGCTTGCCTTATATAAGGATCTTGCACATCAGAAATTGCATTGCTCATCTGCATATTTTTCATATTGCACTTTTTTTATTTGTAAAAGTTTTTATATATAGTAGCCTCAGTCTCTTCTGGTATCAAAGCCAAAACTTGAATAGTGTTCACTAAACTTGAGAGACATTGTGTTATGAGTGTGTTGGTCTACTCATTACTTAGAGTTGGTCAACCATTTATTATTTGTGAGAGTTTAGTGGTCCCACTGAATGGTCCCTCATTTAAATCTACTTCTACCAAGTCTAGAAGTAGATCTTTTACTATTTTGAAATTTTAAACGCATTGTTCCTAAAGAGACCCCTGTTCAAGTTCACAGGTTGATTTTTCAAATAGTGTCCCTAAACCTATTTATAAAGAAATAGACTAAAGGTCTGAGGAAGAAGTTGCTCCCTTTGAACCTGATAAGCTATCTCCATCTCATTCTCAAATGGAGAGACTGTCAATTATTAACATGATTTCAAAATCATTTTCAATTGGTAAATATATGTTGAGAAAAGAGCTTTCTCAATATTATAATAAAGAAAAGTGGAATTGGTTTGTTACTCATTTTGATGAAGAATAAAGAAATGTTATAAGAGAAAAATATTATGATTTTTTAAATTCTATTAAGTGCAATATTCCATTTTTTATCTTGTTTACTTTATATTATAATTTAGGAAAAAAAATAGATTTTCCTTTTAAAGAAATTGATATAAATGAAAGAATTTCTCAAAATTGAATTACTACTTATGTAATTCTTTTTCTGGTGTTCACCCTCCACTTAAAGAAGTTAAATTACTTTTCAAGAGAGGGAAGTTATTTGTGCTCCTTTTAAAAGAATAAATATAGTTAACAATGATAAGAAAAAAACCTACTTTGAGAGATATTAAGAATATTCAATTTCAAAATAATTATTCAAATCGAATTTTACATACCATTGCTTCTCAACTAGATAGAATGGAATTACAAAATTTTTCAAAGCCTAGTTCTTCTAGTAACATTCTTGTTGTTGATCCTGCTAAACCTCTTTTTCAACCTATTTAATTACCTAGTGATTGTAAGTTAGGATTTGATAAAGATATTTTACAACAATTTAAGAAAAGTTCAACTCTTTTCATATTTCTACTCCTCTTCAAGCTACTGCAACTACTCCTAGAATATAGTCATCACAAAAGAAAAAGATGAAGATATTCAAGAAATTGATAATCAATTTCAAGAAGAATTTTCAATTAACAAGATTCATCATAATAGAAGTTTTCCAAAAACGAAACATTTTTACAAAAAACCCACTACTCTAGATGTTTAATATGAGGATTGGGGAGATATTGTTAAGTCAGTGAATGACGGTGAAGCCATATATGAGTGGAACATTGATGGTTTAAGTGAATATCTTATTTTAAATATTTTACATAAGATGGCTATGACTCATTCAGCCTATAAATCCAAGGGTCAAACCGACCCTAATATTGCTTAATTGTTAATTTCTAGTTTTACTGGTCAACTTAAAGGTTTGTGGGAGAATTAGGTTAATGAGGCTAATAAAAATAGAAATTTATCTGTTACTAGGCCAGCTACTAGACCTGAAGGATAAGGTATCCTTCAGACTAATAAACCCGATGCAGTTGCAACTTTGATTTTTATAATTACTAAATGTTTTGTTGGTGATCCAGAGTATTTTTAAGATAGATCTTCTGAGATTTTAACAAATCTCACTTGCCATAAATTGTCTAATTTTATGTGGTATAAAGACATTTTTCTTACTAAACTTCTTACTAGAACTGATTGCCATATGTTTTTGGAAAGAAAGGTTTGTTTCTAGACTACCTAGATTATTCGCTGAGATGGTACGCTCGCGAATAAGGGGGTAGAGAATGACATTATCAACTATGATAATTTTTCTTATGGAGAGATCATTAATTATATTAACAATGAAGGTCTTGTTATTTGTATTGATTTAAAATTGAATGTTAGATTAAAATATGAGATGCATGATGGCTAAAAAGAATTAAGACATTTTTATTATCAGTATGGCTATGAAAAATTAACTCCTCCTTCTAAGAACAAAAAGCATTTTTCAAAGAAAAAGCATTTTAAGAAGTCTAAAAAGGTTCCTTCTAATGATAAGTTTTATAAGTCTTCAAAACCTTCTTCTTCAAAGCCTTCTTCTTAAAAAATAAGTAGTCTAAGAAAAATGTTTTTCTAAAAAAAAAAAATCAGTCACTCCTGTGTGTTTTAAATGTGGAAGAGATGGTCATTTTAAGAATCAATGTTTTGTGAATAATAAGATCAATGCTCTTGATTTTTCTAACAAGCTAAAAGTATAAATGATTAATTTACTTTTATCAAGCTCTTCAGATTTTGAAAATGAGGATTTTAATGAAATCTTTGCAATTCAATCTTCGAGCGAAGAAGTTTCTTCTAAGCCTAAAAAATATTGTGATTATGAAGATCCTTGTATTTGTAATTTTAAAACTATTAATGTTATTACTAAAGATACAAGTTTACTTTTTGATGCTATTGAAAAAATTGAGAATCTTGATATTCAAAATGAATATCTTTAAAATTAAAGGAAATTGTTTTTGAAAATACTTCTAATAATTTTGAAAGGTATGATGTAAATGATATTTTAAGAGATTTGAAAAATAAGGTTTATCGTCCTACTATTACTGAATTGCAAGAAGAAATAAAAAAATATTAAGAAACATATTTTAGAATTAAAAACTAAAAATAGTTTCATTAAACAAGAAATTTTAAAATATATATTTCCAAATCTTATTCAAAATCAAGTTTCAAATATTCAAGCAAATTCTTCAAATAGTTTAGATACTTCCTCACCTGTTTTGGGAAATGCTGAAAGCTTGCCAACATAAAAAGTTTTTAAATATTACTTTCAAAATAAATTATCAAAAATTGATTGTTATTATAAATTTAGTTGTAAATGATGATTTTCATTTAACTTATACTGCTATGACTCTAGTGTTGATATGAATTGTATTCAATAAAGGCTTATCCCTACCATCTACTATAAAAAGTCTACTGAGAGACTCTACACAGCTAATGGTGGAAGACTAAATGTTAATTATAAACTATCTAATGCTAAGATTTGTTGTGATGTGTTTATTTTCATACCTTGTTTGTTTTAGCTAAAAATCTAACTACTAGTGTTATTCTAGGAAATCCTTTTATTACTTTGATTTATCCTTTTGGTATTAATAAAAAAGGTATTACTAAAAATATTTATGGAAAATAAATTTATTTTAAATTTGTTTAGCCTAGTTCTACCAAAGAAATAAATCTTTTACAAGAATATTCTATTTACCTTGATGTTAATTTTATTAGTCAAAAGAAAAACAAACTAATTTTTTAACAAAAGAAATAAAGATTTTAAGAATATATGATAATTTACAAAATCCTAGTGTTCAAAAATAAAATAAAAGAAATTGAAGAGTTTTTTCAAAGTAATGTTTGTGTTTTTGTTCCTAATGCATTTTGGAATAAAAAAAAAAAACATGTAGTTAGTTTACCTTACATTAAGGATTTTGATGAAAAATTAATTACAACTAGAGCTCGAGCTATTCATAGGAATGAAGAGATTCAAGCTCACTGTTTGAAAGAGATAAATGATTTGCTTGAAAAAGGTTTAATTAGAAAATCTTTATCTCCTTATAGTTATTCTACTTTTTATGTTAATAATGTTGCTAAAAATAAATGAGGAGTTCCTAGATTAATTATTAATTATAATTCTCTTAATAAGGTTTTGGAATGGATTAGATACCCAATTCCTAATAAAAGAGATTTATTAAACAGATTGTATGATGCTAACATATTTTCTAAGTTTGATATGAAGTATGGTTTCTGACCGATTCAAATTGATGAGTTTGGTAGATATAAGACTGGTTTTAATGTCCCTCTGGTCATTTGAGTGGAATGTTATCCCTTTAGTTCGAAAAATCCTCCTTCTGAATTTCAAAGAATTATGAATGATATTTTGAAGGGAAGTTAAGATTTTTCAATTGCCTATATTGTTGATGTTTTGATTTTTTCAAAAACTTTGGATCAACAATTTTCTCGTTTAAGAAAATGTTATCAAGTAGTCCAAATAATGGTTTGGTAGTGCTTGCACCAAAGATGAAACTTTTTCAAACGAAAGTGAGATTTCTAAGATATACTATTTTTCAAGGAATTATTAAAACCATTAATAGAGATATTGATTTTGCTGATAAATTTTTCTAATGAAATTAAGGATAAAAATCAATTACAAACATTTTTAGAATATATTAATTATGTTGTTGATTTTTATAAAGACATTCGCTTGTTTTTTAAGCTTTTGTTTCAACGTCTTAAGAAAAATACTCCGGCATGGACATCAAAGCATACCAAGATTGTTAAAACTATTAAACAAAACGTCAAGAAGCTTCCTTATTTAACTATTCGTCACCCTAAAGTCTTCCTCATAGTTGAGACAAATGCCTCATATATAGGATTTGGAGGTATCCTTAAACAGAAACTACCCAGTCAAACTAGTAAGTCTTTAGTGAGACAGCATTCTGGCTCATGGAATGATGCACAGAGGAAGTATTCTACTATTAAGAAAGAATTATTATCAATTGTTTTATGTTTTATAGAATTTGAAGATGATTTAATTAATAGAAAATTTCTTTTATGAATTAACTGTTTTGTAGCCAAGCATATTTTAGAAAAAAAAATGTTAAAAATCTTATTTCAAAATAAGTTTTTACTAGATGGCTAATTGTTTTAAGCAATTTTGATTTTGACATTGAGCATATTAAAGGAGTTTCAAATTCTCTTCTTGATTTTCTAACTAGAGAATTTTTGTAGGAAAAAATTGAATTCAAATAGATTTGTTTCCTTATATGAAGATTATGCAATGGCTACTCCAAATAGGAAACTATCCACTTTCATTTGCTACCTTTTTTTCTACTACCCCTCCATCACCCCGGCCATGCTATAACCCTAGCCCTTCTATTAATACACCTTTTTCTAGCTATGTTAGGAAACCTAATTCCCCAAAACTCTTTTCACAAGTACTAGCCAAAGAATGTCATGCCTATTTTAAAAAAATGCATATGATGAAAATTTGTTATGTTGAATAAAAAATTTTAGGAGATTCTTTTCCAATCACTGTTCAAAATATTTTTGCACAAGGATTTTACTTTTTCCCTTCTCAACCCAGAAAGAACCAAATTTTTTATGAGTTCATTTTAGTTGATTCTAAATTAGCTGAAATAGAACATATAATGGATGACAAAGACCCTCATTGAATTTCTTATTCTAAATGCAAAATTCTTAAGTTATTCTCCCCTAGTGACTTGGAAACAAGGTATCCATACCGAAAAGAATTTTTCCAAACCTTTTTCCCCTCAGAGTTATTATTACCTTGACTATCAGCATGCTTGGTACAATACTTTCTTGTTAAGACCCTTCAATCACTATTATTTCTTTTACTTTATTGAAGGTACCAATGTTAGATTCCCTACTTGATTCCAAGATTGGTGGTTCTATTATGAAATTGCTCCTTTAATGGTTAAGGAAGGATTTGGTTACTTTAAAGACAAAAGTAATAAGTATACTCAATCTTTTTCAACTATTTTTAGAATTCCATGAATCATGACATGGAATTTTAAGACAACTGAAGATTGTCATCTGGAGTAGCATCTCAGCCACAAGATTAATAATTACGGTGACATTTTAATATAAAATGGTGGAATAATAATAAGTTAGAACAAGCCAGTAAAGATTTTGTTACTAAATGGCTAAGTTCACAAAACATTGTCGTTCCTGATGCCATTGTTGATTAAATGGAATTTTTATCCACTAAGAGTAAATTGTAAGTTATTTTATCTTTTGCAATAGATAAGAATGAATATAAAAAGTTACTTTTAAAATAATTATCTGAGGTGCTAGAAGATGATGATGAAAATATTGTTGAAACCTAATAAGATTTTGCACAAAGTAATAAAGATGACTGTTATGGTATACATTTCATCTAATTTTACAGCTCATCAAGATTCTTTTATTGGCCATTTGTTAAACTATTTTGTCATGAAACAGTTGTCTAACTATTTTTGTCTTTTTTAATTATTTTGGATTTGTATCTACTTTAAGCCCAGACTTAAGATTGTCTGAAGTCTGATTGTAAAATGTGTGTGTGTGTGTGTGTGTGTGTGCATGTGTGTGTGTGTGAGTATGTGTGTGCGCGCATGTGTGTGTATGTATTTTTGTTTGTCCAACACAAAATTCAAATAAGCAGCAAAAATCTATTTAAATTATGCTCTCTCTATTTTCCTTCTCTCTTCAAGCACTGTATAAGGATCTTGCACATCAAAAATTGGTTTTTCATCTCTATACACACACACACACACATACACATATGTATGTATGTATGTATATATATATGTAAGTGTGTGTATGTATATATGTAGGTAAACATACATACATATGTGTGTGTGTGCACATGTATATAACTGTGTCTAATAACTAAGAAATGCAATATTCATTAGCACTCAAATTATTCAATAACCTAATATAAAGTAGCATAAACCACACGCCACAACAGCAGGATTAGTTGATTTCTTCGTAAGAGATGCCCATGTTTATTGAGATAAACTATATGTGTGTACCTTTGCTTGTTCAGGTTGTCCTTCTGTTTTTTGTCTTTTTGATGGATATGATGGCCAAAAATTAAGATGATACAATTATTAAATAAAGGAATAAATGCTTCACATATAAAATATAATAAATAAATAAAATACTTATGAGACAGTACTTCTTTGTGATGATTGAGCCTTATAGAGCTGACTTTGTTCTTCATTTATTTATCTTGTTGGTTGCTTTGATGCTTGAAATTTAAAGTGACAGAAATATAAAATTCAAGAATATACATGCCTTCAATCTTAAATTGAACAAATACACAATATACTTGTGATGTAAAGGGTCTTTGTAGACAACTTATGATATTGTGACCTACTCCCTTACAAATCTTGCATGTTATTATTCTTCTTTTTGTTAAAGACTTTCCTACCTTCTTTGGCTCTTCATTGTCTTTTCTCTTTAATTTCTTTAGTTTTCTAGGTCCTTTCTTGAATTTAGGAGGACAAATAGCTTCAAGTTCTAATTCTAGCCATATAATTTTGCTTCTAATAGGCTATATGCACACTGCATATGCTTTGGAATCTTATACCAATGCTTAATGTAGTCTTCTATGTTATCATGTTTACTTAGAATAGCACAAATAACATAGGGACATGGGATTCTTGTTAAATCCCATTACCTACATGAACATTTCCTTGAATTGAGTTATACTTTATGCCTCAGATCTTAATTAAATATGTAGGCTACCTCACACCCTTTATCTTCATTGAAGATAATGCACTAATCAAAAGACTTCAGTTTATTCTTTTCCACTTTGTCCATTGCCCTTGGAGATACATCACATATCCATGTGGATTGAAATTATCTCTTACTTGTTATTCTCTTCATAACCTGAACCCTAATCTCCTCAAGCATTGTGACGATACTCTTGCACCTTGCTTCCAAAATCCATCCATTGAAATTCTTTGATAGGTTGTTATCTACTATGTTACACTTGACCTTTGTGCTAAAGAACACTTTGCATAAACTTACCAAGTTGTATTCCATCATATCTTCAACTATCCCTTCTCTACATTATGCTTCAATTCAGCTTCAAATGCAGACTTTGCACAAGTCCAAAAGGCTACTTTCCTTTCTTCCTTTTTCCACTTTTTAGCCCAAGCAGCATATATGCCTTGTACATCTCCTATGCTCAGCCTAAGGTAAATGCTTTTTAATTGTACTATCAAGTCCCTACAACAAATGAACATGCTATTAACATTTAATATTTATAATGCAACACAGTATATACCATAGGAAAATTAGTTAAACATATGCATATATTCTGCATATCTAAAATAAGTGTGATCCTATACCATCTTAAAGAGGAAGATCATGCTTCAAGCACTTTAAGAACCAACCCCCAATTGAACCTTGTTCTCAATCTCTATCACTGCCCATGCTACTAGGTACATTTAGTTGTTTTCATCCTTCCCAATTGCATAAAACAAGTGTCCTTTACGTATCATTTTTAGAAAACATCCATCCAATCCTATAATAGGCCTACACCTAGCTATAAATCTTTTCTTATAAGCATTAAAACAAACATAAAATCTCCTCAACTTTAAGGGATCAAAAGGATAAGAAAGATTGTCCTTAACCCTTTAACTTCACAAGTAGTTCTAGGATTACTATATTAGACCCCCTCAATATAACTGTGTAACATAGAATACTCTTTCTTATAGTCTCCAATGATTTCTTTCACCACCTTCATTTTGGCGTTCCTACATTTACTAAGATTAACATCTAATCTCAATTTTATCTTGCTATTTCCTTCAAAACTCTTAGTTTCATTTCAAGATGAGTCATAATTCTAGTTTTGAAGTATTTTGTAAGAAAATTACTTGTTGCAAACCTACTCTTATGGACCCTATGGCACTTATGTTGTGGATTATATGTCTTCACAATTAAAGTATCATCCTTGTTTTCCTTACTTGTAAAAAAAAGCTAAGGGCAGCCTATCATACATTAAGCTCTAATCTTACTAAGCTCATTTTTCTTAAACCTTACGCCAACACCCTTTAACATTGCATATGTAGCTAAATCATCTCTAAGTTGTTCTACATTTCTAAATACCATACCAAGGCAGAAAACTGGTATTTTATCTGATGGGTCAAAATAGACTTTGCTACTATTTCTCCTAAGTGCACCATCCATATATTCATTATCTATCTCAGTGTAATAACTCCCATAATCTAAAGAATCATAGTATTCACTGTTATTTCTATCTAAATCTCTCTCTCCTACCTCATTACGTTCATCTACTTCTTTTAAGTCATCTTCATCCACTTTATCTTACCTATCATTATCAATTCTAGCTACATCACTACTAGCCACAACATTTATCATCCTATTATACCCCCTCATTTTTTCCCTAGCTTTTATTAACTCTCATCTTCATCATCATATGCTACCTTTTACTTACCCTCTTCTCTCTCTTCTTCACTTCCCTTTTCACCCTTTCATCCCTTTTCATAACCTTCTCTTACTTGTATCTCACCTTCCTCTTCACCCTCCCTTCCCTCTTCCTCCCCTTCCTTTTCTCCCTCCTTTTCCTCTTCCTCACCTTCCTTTTCCTCATTTTTTACATTCCAATCATCACCTTTCAAATTGACATTTTTATCTAACCAATCAACTATTTCTTTTAGCCCTTCCATTATATTATTCTTATCTACCTTAAGACTTATTGTTTCTTTGTCAAGTAGTACATTACCCACTTTATCTTTGTTAATGACCTCTACAAAAGGTTGGGATTCTATAATCCCAAAGCCTAAACCTATATATGACCAACATTGAATCCAACATTATCCCCACCTTGCAACTTACTGCATATGACACTAACTTATCTATCACTACTCACTTTCTCAAACTCCCTACCAACTAAGGCTTTGTAAAATAATCCAGCTATCTTGTTATACCCTAATTCTTCACATAAGACACAATGGCAGGAAATCATATTCTATCTATGTCAATGGCCTTTTCAACTATTGTTTTCAACCTACTTATATAACCCTAATTCCCAACTTTAAAATGAAATTTACCCTTATAATTAATTATAAGGTCAACACAAATGTCAGCCATGCTGCAATATACCTAAAACAAAGACCACATTTTAGTCACTAGAAGAACAAACATATGGTGCAACATATAAAACATAAGCCACATTTCAGTCACTACTATTTCAAAAAAACTCATGCTATAATATATTACTATTAGATCAAAACAAATAAAAAATAAAGACATGTAAATATGCAAATAATAGTGAGTATTGGTAGCGAGTATTGATAGCCAAAGACATGTAAAACCAATAACATGCAAAGTGAAACCAAAGACATGCAAACCCAATCCATGTAAATAAAAAAATTCGGCCACTTTTATACCTATAATAAACCATTTACTAATATTGTTACTTTAATCGTACCTGAAATGCACTGCAAATAAACAAAACTCCAAATGTTGTCCACCGCAGAAACCTTACAACAAACAAGCAACTCTTCTACCACATTGCATGTAAACACTTAAAAAAAGCTCTAAATGTGGTCCTCCAAAAAAGTCATACAATAAATTACTAACCTTTAGATGCTTTGATTCGACCAAAATGGTCAAGTACTGCAATTTCAAAGCTTTTTCCACACAGTGATTCCTCCCTAAGAAGAAAACTTTTCTCAAAATACCTAAGTCCACCATGACAATAACGGGACCACAAACAAATGCTTCCAACAAATTCTAGACAATTTAGAGAAATAGAAATTTATGAAAAATTGGGATATTAGGGATTTAGTTAACATAATTAGGATATTATGCAAATTAGAGATTTTTATTAATTGAAAGCAAAGGCATTCTGGTCAATCAACTCAATTTTGTAAGGACATTCTCGACTATTAGGCAATTCACATGCTTTTAATAGGATACGAAGTTCACGAGCAACATAACTGTTAAAAAAAGTGTTAATGCACAAAATTTTGAAAGTTCAAGGGCGAGATGTCAGTAAAAAAATACAAAGGGCTTAATAGCAAAAATAGTCAAAGTTCAGGGGCCAACGAGTGTGTGTGTGTGTGTGTATATATATATATATATATATATATATATATAATTGAGAAACAATAGTATGCAAAATACAATTTGAATAACTATTTTGAAATTGAATATTCTTAATATCTCTCAAAATAGGTTTTTTCCTATCATCATCTACATTAATTCTTTTAAAAGGAGAACAAATAACTTCTCTTTTTTGAAAAGTAATTTTAACTTCTTTAAGTGGAGGGTGAACTCCTGAAAAATAATTACCAGACATAACAATCCAATTTTGAGAAATTCTTTCATCAATATCAATTTTTTTAAAAGGAAAATATATTTTTTCTAGATTATAGTATAAAATAAACCAGATAAAAATGGAATATTACATTTAATAGAGTCTAAAAATTATAATATTTTTCTCTTATAACATTTCTTTGTTCTTCATTACAATGAGCAACAAACCAGTTTTATTTTTCTTTATTATAATCTTGAGAAAGTTCTTTTCTTAATATATCTTTATCAATTGAAAACAGTTTTGAAATCATATTAATAGTTGAAAATCTTTCCATTTGAGAAGGAGATGGAGATAGCCTATCTAGTTCAGAGAGAGCAACTTTTTTCCTTAAAACTTTGGCCTGTTTCTCCATAATTAGGTCTAAGGACACTATTTGAAAAATCAACCTGTGAGACTAAACAGGAGTTTCTTTAGGAACAATAGGATTAAAATCTCTAGAAGAAATTACTTCTACCAAGTCTCGAAGAAGATCTTCAACTATTTTGAAATTTAAGTAAATTAGAAAAAGTAGGTGAAATTTCTATCCAAATAGATCCATTGTATCATTCCAAAATACTGGACAAACTAGAACTTGACTTTATAGTTTTAAGAATAACAATATCATATAAGTTTCATGTTCCAGCTTGGCTCAACTCATCCCATTTAACCTTTTTGGGAACATGTATCTTACTAAGCTTGGAATTAGCTTCAAAAACTAAAGTTTCATTTTATGAAAATTTGCACTTAGTTTTAGGATTTATAGTGGTTGACATAGACTTATAATAAACTCTATAAATACTAGCAACAGGCTTAGAATTAGCAGCAAAATCAATATTTTTCAATTTGATTATCAAAGTTAAAGTGTCTAAAATTTGACCATCAAAAAGAGATACTGAAAACTTAGGATAACAATTAAAATAAATTGGACCATTAGCTAAGTTAGACTTAACCATGGCTAAAATAGAGTTTGGAAAAGATTGATATCTAGCATCTCATAAACAAAAAAAAAATACTAGAATATCAAAACCAATAGCAACTTTCACCATACCAAGATGAATATATTTGTATTTTTTCTCTATATTTTAAAATAGCATCTGAAGAAAGTAATTGAATATTTTCATGTTCATGTCTTAAAGAAATAGTTTTCTCAGTTTGTTTAACAGAGTAATCAAACATAAAATCAAAATATCCAATTTTATAAATAGAATTAACATATTTCATAGGAATAAACCAATTATGAAGCTAATTTTCTATTTAGCGAATACTAACTTTTTTAGAATTTAAATTAACATTAGAAGAAAAATCATCTATTACAGACATAGACATATTAGGGGTAGAAGAAGAAGAACAAAATGATGTATCTCTAAAAGATCTGAACAAGCGATTCATTCTCTTAAGAGAATTAAGCTTTGTTATGAATGAGGGACCACTTAGTGGGACCACTGGACTCTTACTAATAACAAATGGCTTACCAACACTAAGTAATGAGCTAACCAACACACTCACAACATAGTTGTCTCTTAAGATTGGTGAAACACAATTTAGGCTTAGGCTTTAATACCAAGAAGAGGCAGAATCTACTATATATAAAAATTTTCAAAAATAAATAAAGTGTAGTATGAAAATATGCAGATAAGCAGTTTAGTTTCTAATGTGCAAGATCCTTATACAAGGTGAGTACATAGTATAATTAGTCAAATGAATGCAAGTGAAAACAAAAGAAAAGGCGAGAGCTACCATATATAAAAATTTTCACAAATAAAGAAAAGTGTAGTATTAAAATATATAGATGAACAACTTAATTTTTGATGTGTAAGATCTTTATACAAGGCGAGCATAGAGCACATATATAGATGAACAACTTAATTTCTGATGTGTAAGATCTTTATACAAGGCGAGCATAGAGCACACTTAGTCAAATAAATGCAAGTGAAAACAAAAATAAAGAAAACTTATTTATTATACAAAAGAAAATTATAGTGCTCGAGTAGAAAGAGCAAAATTTAGATAAATTTTTGCTTTTTATCTGAATTTTTCCTTGGACAAACTAAAACACACATATATAAAAATTTTACAATCGGACTTTAGGCAATCTTAAGTCCAAACTTAAACTAGATACAAATTCAAAATAATTAAAAAGGACAAAAGTATTTGGACAACTGTTACATGACAAAATACTTTAATAAATGGCTGATAGAAAAGGAAGAATCTTGATGAGCTATAAAATTAGATGAACTGTATACTACAGCAGTTGTCTTCATTACTCTATGTAAAATCTGGTTGAGATTCTATGCTATCTTCATTATTATCTTTTGAAACTTTAGATAAAGCTTTAAAAGTAACATTACAAGTAGCTTGTAATTTGTTTTTAGCGGATAAAAATTTTATTTGATTGATACTAGTGTAAGGAGCAACTGTGTTTTGCGAGCTTAACCATTTAGTAATATAATCTTTGCTAGCTTGTTCTATCTTCTAATTATTCCACCATTTTACATTAAAATGTCTCCATAAAGTATTAATCTTATGGTTGAGATGCCATTCCAAAGAACAATCTTCAGTGATCTTAAAATTTCATGTCATAATCCACTGGATTCCAAAAATAGTTATAAAAGATCACAGTGGATCTTGAGTATACTTATTAATTTTGTCTTTAAAGTAACTAAATCATTTTTTTAACAATTGGAGGAGCAAATATCATAACTCCAACCATGATAGAACTACCCATCTTAAAACCAAGTAGGAAAATTAATATTGGTACCTTTAATAAAGTAAAAAAACCAAAAGTGGTTGAAGGGTCTTAACAAGAAGACATTATACCAGGCTTATTGGTAGTCCAAGTAACTATAACTTTGAGGGAGAAAAGGTATAGAAAAGTTCTTTTCAATGTGGATACTTTGTTTCCAATCATTGGGGGAAAGTACTTTAAGAATTTTGCATTAAGAGTAATAAATCTGGTGCAGGTCTTTATCATCCATCTCATATTCTATTTCAGCTTATTATAATCAACTAAAATGAACTCATAAATCAACTAAAATGAACTCAAAATCAAAATTATTTAAAATAGCTTGTCATCTAGCAAAAACCTGTTTTGAAATAAAAATTTTAACATTTTTTTCTGAAATATGCTCACTTGCAGAGCAGTCAATTCTTAAAACAAATTTTTAATTAACTAAATCATCTTCAAATTTTGTAACACATAAAACAATTGATATTAATTATTTTTTAACACTAGAATACTTCTTTTAAGTATCATTCCATGGCCAAAATGGCATCTTACTAAAGACTCATTGGTTTGAGAAGGCAGCTTTTATTTAAGAATACCTTTAAATCCTATATCTAAGGCATTTGTCTCAATAATGAGGAAGGCTTCAGGATAAGAAATAGACAAAAAATGGAGGTTCTTGACATTTTGTTTAATAGTTTTAACAATGTTAGTATGCTCTGATGTCTATGTACGAACATTTTTCTTAAGACATTGAAATAAAAGTTTACAAAACAAGTGAATGTCCTTATAAAAATTAGCAACATAACTAAGACATCCTAAAAAGTTTTGTAATTGATTTTTATCTTTAATTTCATCAAGAAATTTATTTGTAAAATCTATAGCTTTATCAATAGATTTAATAGTTCCTTGAAAAATAGTATGTCCTAGAAATCTGAATTTTGTTTGAAAAAGTTTCATCTTGGGTGCAGACACTATTAAACCATTATTTTAGACTACTTGATAAAATTTTCTTAAGTACGAAAAAATATTGATTGATAGTTTTTGAAAGATTAAAACATCATTAATGTAAGTAATTGAAAAGTCTTTGCATCCCTTCAAAATATCATTCATATTTGTTTGAAATTCAAAAGCAACATTCTTCAAACCAAATGACATAACATTCCACTCAAAATGACCAAAAGGAATATTAAAACCAGTCTTATATATATTAGATTCATTAATTTGAACCTGTCAGAAACCAGACTTCATATCAAACTTAGAAAATATGTGAGTATCATACAATCTTTTTAACGAATCTCCCTTGTTAGGAATTATATATCTGATCCATTCCAAAACCTTATTAAGAGGTTTATAATTAATAATTAATCTAGGAACTCTATGTTCCTTCTCAGTAGCATTATTAACATAAAAATCAAAACAAGTCTAAAGAGATAAAGATTTCCTAATTAAACATTTTTCAAGTAAATTATTTATTTCTTTTAAATAATGAGCTTGAAGTTCTTCATTCATATGAATAGCTCAAGCTCTAGTTAGAATAAATTTTTCATCAAAATCCTTAACATAAGGTAAAGTGACAACATGTTTTTTTTCTATTCCAAAATGCATTAGGAACAAAAGCATAAACATTATTATGAAAAAGTTCTTCAATTTCTTTTATTTTATTTTGAATACTAGGATTTTGTAAATTATCATCTATTCTTAAAATCTTTATTTCTTTTGTTAAAAAGTTAATCTATTTTTCTTTTGATTAATAAAATTAATATTAAGATAAATAGAACATTCTTGTAAAAGATTTATTCCTTTGATAGAAATAGCCTAAATAAATTTAAAATAAATTTCTTTTTCAAAATAATTTTAGTAATACATTTTTCATTAACACAAAAAAGATAGATCAAAGTAGTAAAAGAATTTCTTAAAATAACACTAGTAGTAAGATTTTTAGCTAAAACAAACATCATCACAACAAATGTTTGCATTAGACAATTTACAATTAAAATTTAATTTTCCTCCATTACCTGTTTAAAGTCTCTTAGTGGACTTTTCATAGTACATGGGAGGGATCAACCCTTCTTGAATGCAATTCATATCAACACCAGAATCAATCATACTAGTAGCAATTAAATGAAAATCATTATATAAAACTAGATTAATAATAACAATCCATTTTTGATAATTTATTTTAGAAATAATATTTGAAAACCTTTATGTTGGCAAGTCTTCAACTTTTCTTGAAATAGGTAAAGAAGTATCAAAATTATTAGAAGAACATACTTGAGTAGTTGAAACTTAATTTTAAAAAAGATTTGAAGCTTGATATTTTTAAAATTTCTTGTTTGATCAAACTATTTTTAGTTTTTAATTCTAAAATATTTTCCCTAATATTTTTTATTTCTTCTTGTAAATCAGTAATAGAAGGAGAAGAAATTTTTTTTTTCAAATCTTTTGAAAATATCATTAACATTATATCTTTCAAAATTATTAGAGGTTTTTCAGTAATAATATCTTTTAATTTTAAAAGATATTCTTTTTGAACATCAGGATTTTTTATTTTTTCAATAGCATAAAAAAGTAAGCTAGTATCTTTAGTTATAATATTAATAGTTTTTGAATTACAGATACAAGGACCTTCACAATCACAATCATTTTCAAGCTCAAAAGAAAATTCTTCACTTGAAGATTGGATTGCAAAGATTTTGTTCAAATCTTCATTTCAGAATCTGAAGAACTTGATAAGAGTAAATTAATCATTTGTTCTTTCAACTTATTAGAAATATCAATGGCATTAATCTTATCTTTCATAAAACATTGGTTCTTGAAATGGCCAACTCTTCCATATTTAAAACACACAGGAGCCACCGATTGCTTTTTAGAAGAACATTTTTTCTTATTCCTTATTTTTTGAAGAAGAAGATTTTGAAGAAGAGGGTTTTGAAGACTTATAGGATTGATCATTGAAATGAACCTTTTTAGATTTTTTTAAAATGCTTTTTCTTTGAAAAATTCTTTTTAGAAGAAGGAGGATTTAACTTTTTCATAACCATACTAAGAACAAAAATTTCCTAATTCTTTCTTACTGTCATACATTTCATATTTTAATCTAGCATTTAGCTTCAAATCAGTGCAGATAGCAAGACCTTCATTATTAATATAGTTTAATAATCTCTTTATAAGAAAGATTATCGTAGTTGATAATGTCATTCCATATCCCTCTTATTTATTAACTTACCTTCTCAATGAGTAGTCTAGGTAAACCAGAAATAAATCTTTCATTCCAAAAAACATGATGGCAATCGGTTCTAGTAAAAACTTTAGTAGAAAAAATGTCTTTATACCACCTAAAATCAGACAAATTAAGGCAAGTGAATTTGTTAAAATCTCAAAAGACCTAGCTTGAAAATATTCTGAATCACTAATAAAATATTTAGTAATTGTAAAAATCAAAGTAGCAACTAGATAAGGCTCGCTAGTCTAAAGAATACCTTATCCTTCAGGGGTAGTAACAAGCCTAGTAGTTGATAAAATCTGATTTTTATCAGCCTCATTAACATAGTTGTCCAACCAACCTTTAAGTTGCTCGGTAAAACCATAAATTAATAATTTAGCAATATTAAGTTCAGTTTGATCTTTAGATTCATAGGCTGAAGCAACCATAGTCATTTAATGTAAAACATTTAAAATAAAATATTTATTTAAACTATCAATGTTCCACTCACATATGGCTTCACCATTATACATTGACTGAACCATATCTCCACAACCTTCATACTGAACATCTGGAGGAGTACGTCTTTTGTAAAAATTCTTTGTTTTTGGAAAATTACCATTATGATAAATCTTACTTGAAAATTCATCTTGAAATTGATTTTCAATTTCTTGAATATTTTCATCTTCTTCTTTCGTGATGATAGACATTCTAGGAGTAGTTAAAGTAGTGAAATATTTTTTAATAAAGTAGAAATATGAAGAGTTTAACTTTTCTTGAATTTTTTGCAAAATATCTTTATCAAATCCTAACTTACAATTATTAGGTAACTGAATAGATTGAAAAAGAGGTTTAGTAGGATCAACCACAAGAATATTACTAGAAGATCCAGATTTTGAAAAATTGTGCAATTCTATTATGTCTAATTGAGAAATAATAGCATGCAAAATATGATTTGAATAATTATTTTGAAATTGAATATTCTTAATATCTCTCAAAGTAGGGTTTTTCTTATCATCATCCACTACATCAATTCTTTTAAAGGAAGAACAAATAACTTCTCTTTCTTGAAAAGTAGTTTTAACTTCTTCAAGTGGAGGGCGAACTCCTGAAAAGAATTACCAGAAGTAGTAATCCAACTTTGAGAAATTATTTCATTAATATCAATTTCTTTAAAAGGAAAATCTATTATTTTCTAAATTTCAGTATAAAGTAAACTAGGTAAAAAATGGAATATTACATTTAATAGAATTTAAAAAATCATAATATTTTTCTCTTATAATATTTCTTTGTTCTTCATTAAAATGAGTAACAAACCAGTTCCATTTTTCGTTATTATAATCTTAAAAAAGTTCTTTCCTCAACATATCTTTATCAATTGAAAATAATTTTGAAATCATATTAATAGTTGAAATTCTTTTCATTTGAGAAGGAGATGGAGATAGCCTATCAAGTTCAGAAGGAGCAACTTCATCCTCAGACCTTTGGTCTGCTTCTCTATAAATAGGTCCAAGGACATTATTTGAAAAATCAACATGTGAGACTTAAACAGGAGTTTCCCTAGGAACAATAAGATTAAAATCTCTAAAAGAAATACTTCTACTGAGTCTAGAAGTAGATCTACTATTTTAAAATTCAAGCATACTAAAAAAAAAGTAAGTAAAAATTCTATTTGGATAGATCCATTCGATCTTTCTGAAATACTGGACAAACTAAAGCTTGACTCTATAGGATTAGGAATAACAATATCATGTTAAGTTCCATGTTCCAGCTTGGCTCAACTCATCCCATTTAAGCTTTCTGGGAACATTATCTTACTATGTTAGGAATTAGCTTAAAAAACCAAAGTTTCAATTTTTGAAAATCTACACTTAGATCTAAGATCTATAGTGGTTGACATAACCTTATAGTAAACTCGACAAATAGTAGCAACAAACTTAGAATTAGCAACAAAATCAATATTTTTCAATTTGATTATCAAAGTTAAAGTGTATAAAACTTGACCATCAAAAAGAGATAAGAAAAATTAGGATAACAATTAAAATAAATTGGACCATTAACTAAGTTAGACTTAGCCATGGCTAAAATAAAGTTTGGAAAAGATTGATGTCTAACATCTTGTAAATATAAAAATACTAGAATATCAAGGCCAAGTCTAAACAATGGTTAAACAGTAACTTGCACCATATCAAGATGAATATTTTTGTATTTTTCTCTATATTTTAAAATAGCATTTAAAGAAAGTAATTGAATATTTTCATGTTCATGATTTAATGAAATAGTTTTCTTAGTTTATTTAATAAAGTATTCAGACATAAAATCAAAATATCCAATTTTATAAATAGAATTAACATCTTTCTTAGGAATAAACCAATTATGAAGCTGATTTTCTATTTGGCCAATACTAACTTCTTCAGAGTTTAAATCAACATCAGAAGAAAAATTATTTATCATAGACAGAGACATATTAGGGGTAGAAGAAGAAGAAGAGGATGCCTATGTAAAAGATATGAATAAGAGGTTCATTTTCTTGAGATAATTAGGCTTTGTTATGAATGAGGGACCATTCAGTAGGACCACTGAAATCTTAACAACAATAAATGGTTGACCAACACTAAACAACAAGTTGACCAACACACTCACAACATTGTTGTCTCTCAAGGTTAGTGAAACACTATTCAAGTTTAGACTCTGATACCAAAAAGAGGCAGAAGCTACTATATATAAAAATTTTCACAAATAAAGAGAATGTAGCGTGAAAATATGCGGATGAGCATATTAGTTTCTGATGTGTGTGTGTGTGTGTGTGTGTGTACACACACACACACACATTATTTTAAAATTAGAAGGACAAACATTATTTTGAAAGAGTTCTTCAATTTCTTTAATTTTCTTTTGAACAGATGGACTTTGCAAATTAACTTTTATCCTAAGGACTTTAATTTCTTTAGATAAAAAAAATTATTTGCTTAGTAAATCACCTATCTCCTTTCTACAGTGAGCTTGAAGCTCTTCGTTCATATGAATAACCCTTATTCTAGTAGGAATAAATGAAGATGTGAGATCAATTTTTATATTTTTAAGTGAATTATAATGAGTATAAACAAGTGTTCTAATTATATAAATTAATTTTCAACATATGCACATGCTAAAAACAGTAATTACATATTTAATTAAATTAAAAAATGAGAAATGAAAAAAAAACTCATATTCCTAAAATAACATTTTTAGGAATTTAATATTTTTATTTAGTATATTGTAATAAATAAAAAATGTTAAATATTAATAAAATTTTTATACTTACTCGCATATGTGTCTATATAATAACAAGATATTTTACTTCTTTTAGAATTTGATTTTTAAATTTTAAAATAAGTTAAAATATCAAATATAAAAATATATTTTTTTAGTATACAAAATATGTTTTAATTGAAGTACAAGGTCACTCAAACCATATTAAGATTGAACTTTGAGAATAAATAGAATTTTATGTGATTGATGATTGATACACTTTAGTGCATGTATAACTTATTGGTGTAGTTTTCAAGCTCGATGTGATTATAGGTGAGCATAAATTTATCGAAATTAAATATATTTGATTAAATTAATACTATTTACTCTATTTAGTTTGATATTTATTATAATTTGATTTGATTTGATTTTAATTTTAAAAAATTAATTATTTGATTCGATTTGATATATAAAAAATTAAATAAATTAAATTTATTAAAAATTAAATTAAATGATAGAAATTTAAATTAAACTAATATAAAATATATATAATCTTAATTAAATTGAATTGAATCAAATCAAAAGTTTATAAATTCGATTAGTTTAATTTTTAAACATGTAATTTCTATTAATTTAATTTAATTTATTCAATTTGTTAAAAAAATTTCATTCGATTACATTTTAATCAATCCAATAAACTGAACAACGGAATGCTGAGCCTTGGTGATGTCCAAAAGGCCTTGTGTTATATATCTCTCTCTCTCTCAGAAAAGAGAGAGTAAGTGTAACATCTCTATCCACATTCATTGGCATTATCACATGAACATATTCATTGCATAAATGATATGAAATCTCACATGAACATATGCATTAGATAAATGATCATTTAGTCATGCGATTTGTAGAAGCATGACAATGACACTTGCACCGTTATATTTGGGACACTTGAACATATATGTAGTGTTTGTATAGTTGCATGACAAATTGTCTTATATTAT
>CATIWR010559465.1:0-49590 GCA_949677035.1 Omphalea diandra | reverse complement strand
TTGGGGTTTGGAGTTGCTTTCTTGAAGTTTCTTATTTCTTTTCTTCTCCTTATCAGCTCCTTTATTCTTTTTGAGAGCATAACCAACTCGTCCTCCTCCTTATCAATTTCCTCTTCGCTTGAAGCCACCTCAACTTCATTTTTCTTGGATGAAGATTTGAGAGCCAAGGTTCTTCTTTTTGAATTTTTTGATTTGTCTCCTTATCCTCCTATATTCTTCATTTCTTCATCCTTCTTCAAGGCTAACTTATGAGTTAAAAGCTTGTTTATTAGAACATCGATTGGCACCTTCCCAATCTTTAGATTTGACTCTTGGATATTGCAAACCTTGGAACCAAATGTCTCAAGAGGTAAAGATTTAAGGATTTTTAAATTAGCCTCACGATTGGTGAAAATTCTGCTAAACTTCTTCATATTTGTGACAATTGCAAGGAGCCTATTTAGTATATTCGTGATGCTGTCATTTTCCTTCATCATAAACAACTCTCATTTAGTCACATACATTTTAAGCCTACTAGACTTCATCAAAGTAGTGCCTTCATGGTAGTTTTCCAAGGCCTTCCAAATCCCATGAGTTGTGAGGCAATGTTGGACCTTTCCAATTTCTTTTCTTGAGAGAGAACTCAGAAGGATTGTTTCTTCCATTGGATCTCCTATGAGCTTCAACCCACTCTTCTCTTGGGATCAACTCTTAACTTTCATCCACCACCTTAATAGGTGGCTTCCATTTTTTAGCAATGATGTCCCAAAGATCCATCACATTAGAGTCTAAATATATTTTCATCATATATTTCCAATGAGTATAGTCGGATCCATCGAAATATTACTTGAGATAGGTGTGGATTCCTTCTTATGCCATGACCTTTTCTCATGCAATTAAGTTTTGAAATGAGACGAGACTCTGATACCACTTTTTGGCCCTATTGCACCAAGAAGGGGGATTAAATTAGTGGGAGATAAAAACAAATTTTAGAGGGAAGGTTAGGTGTTTAAAGAGTTGAGAAGAAATAGAAGCAATAAAGACAAGATATTTATAATGATTTGAGTGTTAACAAACCTTACGTCTACTCCCTAATTCTTCATAATTGGGAATTTCACTCAACTCAAAATGGTGTTTCCAAACTCACACCAAACTTGCTACATATGTTTTATGGTACACACACAACCTTTACACTTTGCGTTTCTAGGCTCACACAAAATCTCACTCAAGTGTTTTGGACAGGCTCACACTTCAATCTTTATAAGAGTTTTGGAAGCTTAGGCTAACTTTCATCTAATCACAAAGGTGTTTAATGCTAATATCAAACAATCAAGAATTCATAAAGAATAAGAAGTTATGAAGCAAATTTGCAAGAGTTTTGTTAAAATAAATGAAATTCTCTTGCATTTACATCTGTTTGGTAGAGTATTTATAGGCAACATCCACCAAACTGAGTTGTTAGGAAACTATGCCTAAATCGCTAAGGTAAGTTAGGCAGATTTTGCATTAAATGTCTGTCAGACAGAAGTCGCAGTCGTGACTGGCATTTCGTAATCATGATTTATCAATTTACACTAAGAAGTCTGAAATCGTGGCAAAGAACCTCATTTTGTGTCTAACGGTCAGTCCACGTGTCAATATACCATTGGTGCTTCAAGAAATATAGTCGTTGTGGTCATCTGCTCACTAAAAATCGTGTGATCGCGATTGATGACCTTCTTAGACACAACTGAGATCACAAATTATGTTGTTTAGTGAGGATAAACCCTTTCTTTGGTTGCGGTCGCGATAGGTGCTCGTGAATTTTGATATTTCAATGGTTGTTTTGAACACTTGGTGTGTTGTAGTTGCAGACTTTGTTCCCTCCTTGTAACTATGAAATTTGTAGTCGTGACATAAGATGAGAACACCACCACAAATTTCTCTATGTGACAGTCAAGTTCCCCTTGGCTAGATCACGGCTGCAATTTCCTCTGTGAATTTTTCTAGCCTAACTTCATTTATCCTTGTTAAAAGGTCACGGTTGCAATATCTTCCTTAAAGTTAGAGATTTAGTCTTTCATCCAATTTTCAATGAAAAACTAATTTATATACTACAAAAACAATACTTGAATAAAACATTGTATCTATCAATATTTATTGTCAGGATGAAAATAAGTCTTTGGCTTAAATTTGACCAACTTAGTCCAACGTAATTTTTATGCAATAATTCAAACATCTTGAAAACCTGATTTTTGTTTTAAACATGCTTTTTGAACTTCTAAACTCAATCTCAAACGGACTCGTATTATTGTATCATTAGATTAATGTATAAAATGAGCATATATACTTAGTAAAGGTAAATTTTTTTAACTTCTCTTTATTTATTTATTTTTTTGCAAATCAAATATATAATTTTTATGCTTGTCATTTATTTTTAATATTTAATTTAATTTATTTTTATATTTTTCCATTTTATTTCAATTACAATCCTAATGCTTACTAAACCATATTTGGCATTTTATTTCTATGATATATAATATAAACACTAATAATTGCTTTTATATATTATTTTATGTGCATTTCGTTTTTTACTCATTTAATATAATTAAATATATAAACATTATTTAACATACCAAGCTACAGTAAACAATATTATTGTTCATGACACCATGTAAAATTGAGGGCTTGAGATAAATGCACACAATTTCAAATGACTTTGATTAATCAACATAAAATAGTGATGCTTTTATCTCAATTGTCATCAATACACACAAAATGTAATTGATTTAGCAAAATATGACGCTTCATCTTCTATATTATCAAATACATACACACACCCTCAAATAATTTCAACTGAAGTAATGATTCAGGAAATCAAAAGCAATTGATAATAAATTAATTAAGCCTTAAGCGAGAAGGCATGATTAAAGACCAAAGATAAGAAATTACTTGCAAAGATAGAAATAAAATAAATATTGAACATAAACATTTGTATACCTTAATTTCTTCATCTCCCTGTAATTCACAAACTGCTGCCACATTCAACTTTTAGGTTTAATTTGGCTTGCCATTTAGTTTAAACAAGTTCAAATATTTATGTGTTATATAAAATATTTTGTTAATATTTAAAAATAATTAATATGAGTATGAGCTTTAATTTAAAATTATTAGAGTATTTTTAAATGTGAAGGATTCTAATTTAAAATTTTGATCAAAATTTTAATTATTTTAAAAAATAATTATGGCATAATTTTATTATATAATAATGTATTAATAAATCAATATTAATTTTTTAACCTATTTATATTATATTAGTTTTTAATTAAGCACATTTATGATTATTATGCTTATATCAATTTCCATTCAGACGCTAAATTTTAAGTATTAAAATAAAGGTTTAAATTTTAAACTTTTTATAACAATATTATTATTAGATTTTCTAATACATTATGCCATTAAAGAATAAACTATGAAACTTACAATTTGTTTGGAAAGGAAGTCCCTCCATTTTCCTTTCCTCACTGTATTTCTTCTCTCCAAGCGCAGCTGGCCCACATTATCCGGACAGAAGCATAAATAACCCATCATTTCAAGTTTCAACTGTTTCTTTCTTCCTTCTCTCCGTCAGCCAAAACCAAGAAACGAGAGTGGCAGGGAGAAAACAATGTCTATGTCTTACCCTTCTTTGCAATTTCCAACCCCTGCGGAAATCTTCTATAGAAGATGCAAATTCTTGCTCTTTCCTTCTTCACTTGAGCATCATCTTCGTCACCAACCCATAATTTCATCAAGAAGACCAATTCCCCATCCCTGCCTCTACTCTTCAACAAGAAGAAGAACCTTATTTCAGTGCCAGGCGCAAAGGCAGCAAGAAGAATATCAAGTTGAGAGGTTGTTTTCTAACCTCAACCAAGCTACACTTAAGAGAGAAGCTGGTGTGTACCACAGTTTTCTCACTTTTATTATGCTCTTCATCTTGTTTACACCTTCATTTCTTGTTTTCTCTTTTTTGCTAGGAAGTTTGTCTAGTGCGATTTTTCTGGTGGCGGGGACTACGGTATATATATGGGGTTCTTTTATGCTAATTATAGTGTTACTGTAATTAATTAATTTGATTAAATGAATCTCTAGGTAGGTGCTGGGATCCTGGCTATTCCTGCGGTGACTCAAGAATCTGGATTTTTGGCGTCTGCTGTGGCCTGCATTGTTTGTTGGATATATATGGTAATAATAACAGTCTTTCCCATGTTTTAGCTTGCTATGTCATGCGATTTTTTTTTTTTGGTTACTCTTCTTTGGGTTAGGGGTTAGCTCTCTGCTTTCCCGTAAACCCCCTTACTCGATAGAGGAGATATCTCAAGCTTTTACCGCTAGATGTCTCCATGGGAACTTTCATGCCAATTCTTAACAATTTCATGAGATTGACTACATTATGGCTTAAGAGTCCTCCCTATTATATGTTGCATTAGAAGGGTAGAAAACAATTTTGTTGATTATTAGTGGGGGAGGCCACACATTGGGTTAAGTATATGATATCTGTGGAAAAATTTTTGAAAAATGAAAAAATGTACATGTAATGCAAGTGAACCATGAAATCAATTTGACATTAGGCTTCGTTTGTTTCGCAAGAAATTTTTCTGGAAAATATTCTTTTGTATTTTTTGATGTTTGGTGCATTTAAAAGAATTGGTAAATATAAAATATTTGCTTGGTCAATAAAAAATGAAGTCATTTTTAAGAAAAATGACTTCTATGTTTTTTTTTTTTTTGAGAAAGAAAGGAAGTCATTTTCTAGATTTGATTAAAATTATTCAAAAAAAATAATTATATGAATACATATCTATTAGTGTAATTATTCACTAGTCAACTTGATCATCGTGGCTTTCCATGTTGGTCGTCAACTTTCAATGAAACTTATACACGTTTTATTTTTAATACAATTCTTTCTCATATTGAATAATAAATATTATAAAGTGTTTGTAGTCTAAATTTTATTATAATCTTATAAATCGAAAGAAATGTAATATTTTTTAATATATTTCAAACATTAAAAAATATGTTTCTCATAAAATATTTTTCTTAAAAAACATATTTCATAGACAAGTTATTTTTTATGAAACAAATAGAACAGAAAATACCAGTCTGATTTTGTAAAGTAAATTGAGTTTATTGTGTCAGAATATGCATAATTCTTTTTGGCTCTTGATATATTTCTTTATGGTGTTGCTATAATAGCAAAATCACCTGTTAAACTTCTATGCAGGTTGCAACTGGTCTTCTCATTGCTGAAGTAAATGTGAAAACAATGTGTGAATTGGGTTCGGGTGGTGTATCATTGGTAATGATGTTCTTGTGAAGTAATATGAATATCTTGATTGTTTGTATTTTTTTTATTTACTTCTCAGTGATATTATTAAGTTTCTACAACAATTTTATGCCCACAATATTTTATTCAAGTTATTTAGAGACATGCTCCCTTTAAATTTTACTTTGCTGACATTTAATAACCTCTTGACAGAACTACTACTTATATTGCTTTCTGCCACAGTGAGAAGAAAATATGCCAATTCAAAAGGAAAAATGCTAAAACTTAGACCATCTTTAGATGTTAGTCATCACAGTTAGAAATGGTGTCAAAATGTAAATTTTGTCTTTTAAGATTTTCCATATATACATACATAAGAGTTGACTGAGAGTTTGGGTTTAATAATATCATAATTTGTATTTCTTTTGTAAAAGAACACAAAACTTATTGTTTATAATTAAATGCACATCAAGTGCTGAGGTGCATTCTATGTTTATCTTGCTTTTGTTGGTGTGTTATGTTTTTCCTAGTGGATAATGTCATGTTTTAATGGCCATGATAACTCTTTGTATTGTGGTGACTCATATTCTGTTTTCCTGGTGACTAATGTCAGGTGTCAATGGCCAGAAGAACTCTTGGGACTGCTGGAGTTCAAATTACTTGGTAGGCTGATAACTCATTTAATGCTTTTATGCCTTTCAATGGTCAAAATATACATATCTAGCCAAAAAAAAAAAAAAAATTAAAGAAGCAATTTGTTTGTTTAATGGATTTAAATGTGTCAGTAGCAAGGGATTTTGTAAATTAATTGCTAGTATCTATTAATCTCTTTTATATTTAACTTCTTGTGTGGTTTAGAGTATTTTTTTTACACAAATCACCATCAATTAGCAGAATGCATAAAAAACTAACAACATTAATACTCTAGTGATGAGATCAATTCAAATTAATTGGTTCAGTTTGTAACTTTAACTATTTATACAACATGCAACACAGATACTGACGCACACATAAAGAAAATGTTGTCTTCTATTTACAGTTTGGATTTATGTACGCTGAAGTAACTCCACAAAGTAATTGCAAGTACGTAATTTAGTGTTTACAATGCGATAGCGTTGTGGTTTAAGCTATTGGTTATATTTCTGGCCAACCTACCAAAAGTCAGTGCCATTATCCTAAGATTTTGAAGCATGGTTTTAAATCGTGATCACAGTAATGTGTAATGGTTACAGGATTGTCGCAGCCGTAATGTAATAGTAATGGTAAACCGCCACATAATTTTTATGTAAAAAATTATAAATTGTTACGAAGGAAATAATATTGATATAATTCACTAAAACTAAGAATTACACCTAATTGATAAACATAAAATATCATAAAAAGAAATATAATATTTATAATTTTTTTTCCAAAGTCAATGAACTAATAAGTAACATCTATGTACATTGCAGCCCCAAGAATCAATTTTTATAAGCAAAGAGAAGAAGAATGTTAGAGTTGTGGATCTTAATCTAGTCTATTAATCTCGTCTAGCTTGAATAAGTTCTATGCAGAGATAGGCTAGTATAAAAAAATGAAAGGAAAGAAGAAGAATGTAAAAATAATATAAAGAAGAAAAATGAGTGGTAAAGAAAATGAGCGTTTCCCAAAAGGTAGTAAACAAAAGAGGATATCAAAACTGCAAAAAAAATAAAAATAAAAATAAAAAAATAAAAAAAATATGCACTCTCATTAAAGTAACAGCCACAACATGCATTACAATAAAATTTAAAGGCTATTATGGCTGTTAGAGGCTAAAAAATTTTTTTACCATTATTTAATGTAAACAATTGTCATGATAGGCTGAAATTCCATTACGTAATGCCAGGAACATTATGTGATGGCCATCATTTATAACTATGTTTTGAAGCCACAATGCACATGGGAAAGAATGAACTCTGGAATTTCTTGTTCTAAATGCATAGGATTATTATCCCTTTTAGAACTCTAATTCTAATGTTATCCAGAATTTAATTAATTGAAATGGATTTTCAGCGGTTTAAGAAGAAAGAGTCTGTTCTTTTTGAAATAGTAGCAGCCATGGATTCCTTAGTAAGGTTTAGCTAGCATTTTAAAATAATTGGATTATCCCTTTTCACATCCACCTTAATGATCACATAAACAGTTTAGGTTTCCTGGGCTTAAATTGTTTGTGATACTTGATGTCAAATGACCTTGATCCACAAGGGAATAAGGATCATTAATTTTTTTTTTGCATTGTTTTTTTGTAATGTCACAATCATTTTATTTTGTGCTTTTCTTGCAGCTGGTCATACATTTTTATCCATTATGCCCTTCTAGTTGCCTATGTGGCTCGTTCTTCAGATATTTTGATGAACTTTCTTGGAATTCCATTGTAAGAGTTACCATGATATTCATATTTCTGTATGCATAAGTATTGGCCCAAATTTGTGTTGTTGAATTTGTAGCTTTGTCAGCAGACCTTGTGCATCTTATTTTCGAGAACATGTATATTTGTCAGGTGTTAACTTGCTGAAAATGTTTGCAGATGGGAAAGTGCAACTTTGTTCTCTTTGGTTTTTGGAGGCATATGCTACTTTGGAAGGTTAGGTTGCTTTTTATTCTTTGTTTGAAGACTTATAATTACTCATATATTAGCTATGTTTTAGTAATATAATGTACATGTGTTATGAGGCAGTGTTGCTTAACCAGTATTTTCAAAGTTATTATCAATGTGATTTGATGCTGGTGGGTAGGGTAGGTAATTATCTATCTCTAATCTAGAATGATGCTCAAAATTGAAAGAAATGTAAGCAGACTTTTTTTTTTAACTTATCTGGGTAATGGTTCTCACAACAGGATCAATGACTTAGTATTCAGCATAGCATTACCTCTTATTGGGATGTATTGCATGATTTTGCTCTTTGTGTCTACATGATAATTGTTCCTGTTACTACTTTATTCTTTTCCCTTTATAGAATTGGTGAAAACTTAATCCAAGATTCTTTTCATCATGTTAATGCTTGACATAATGCCAATTTATATTCAAAGAAATTTGAAGAAACTGTAGAACAAATAAGAGGGAAGAAATATATGTATGCAGAATGTACCACTCAAGATTTAGGTTAAGGTCAGTCTGTTAAAAGTGAGTGGTAATGAGAATTAATTTGAACACTATAGATGAAAGGTTGTTTGAGTAATTAAAGAGAGAGATATTGTATGTTAATAATTCTCAGAGGAATAATTTGGAGTTTTTTTTTTTTTTTTTGGGGGGGCGGGGGGAAGGGGGGGAGTACTTCAAGAGACATGTAAAGATGTTATTGAATTAAAAGAATCTATCAAGATGCATCAACAAGACGTATGTATTTCACAATGATATGCTTGATAGGAAAAGAGAACACAATATAAAGGGGTGAGTAAAAGAATAAATAATGTCATTAGAGAGTGAAAGCCAAAAATCCCTAATTAAAGTGTATGAAGAGGTATTTATAATGATAAAGAAGAGAGGTCTATAATCTAGTAAGGTAAAGTTCAAAACTTGTTTTGTTTAAATAACAAATAGAAAACTGACATATATCCAAGAGAACACATGATCAACACAGACTCACTAAGAAAGGTTAAATGGAGATGGACCATCTCTAACAAGTCCCAGTCCGACCCCTCCTAACCAAAAATCTCTAGGGTATAATTTGGTTAGAGGGATTTTGAAGAATCCATGGATTTATTCAAAATTCATCTTTTAATTGAGAAAAATTATACAAAATCATGGATTGCTTAAAATCCATCATTCATTGCAATCCTTCAAAATGAAGGATTCTAAAATCCCCTTATAGGAGGTGAAATTTTGTGAAATTCATCATCTTAATGAATGATGGATTTCACAATTATATTTTTTATTATAAAAATACCCTTTTAAATCCATAGATTTATCATACATATCAAACAAATGAAATTTTATAAATCTATGTAGTTTAAAGTTTATATAGTTTTTACATCTATAGATTATGATAAAATGCAAAGATTAAAAAACTCTCAATCTAAATGAGATCTAGATCATCCAAAAAATATGAAATCAATCCAAAATCCTGCCACTAATCTTAGAAGTAATTTCATGTTTCTATAAACACTTTATCACTAGTAAATACTTCTTTAAGAGTTTTATTATACCATATTGAGTAGAAAGCTGAACAGTAATACTTGCCATGGCGAATTCTCATTTATTTAGATCCCACCATATATGCAAAATTTTGACGAATTTTGCCTGATGTTAATTTTTAATCTAGGAATTATTAGAAAAAAACATATATGTTATTGGTCTCAAAGGAAGAATTAATATTTTACTGATGTTTAATTTTACTTTGTTATATTATGTTGCATGAAGATATGTGATGCATCATATCATCATCTCTTATTAGTTCACAATAATTGCAATAATGTAGCCATAGTAAAAGTGAATATATTGCGATTCAGTGAGTTTCCTGCATTGTTTAAGGCTGAAATCCTCTAATGAACTGTGTTAGTTTGTCACTTAGTTAAACCAATGTTTCTGATTGCATGATTTTTATTTTATATATTTTGCATTGTCTATAAACCATCAAATCAAAGTGATACACTAGGATGTGGTAAATTTTTAAAATGGATGCTTTATTTTGAAATCTATTAGGTTATGCATAGGATATAATGAAAAAAAAAATTTATTGGTGTTTCTTTTCAATTTCTCTAGTTTATGCAGTATAAATGTAATCCTCTCCCTATCTCTTCCCATCGAATAAATTAAAACTCGCTTTACGCTCATTTTAATTTGCAGTCAGCGCTTCATTGGTGCTGTTAATGGAGTTCTAGTATTTGGAATCATTACTTCTTTCACAGCTCTTGTGGTAATTCTCTACCTTGACAAATGTATTTTGCATTTTTCATTTAGGAATTGCAATATATTTTATACTTAATCGAATCAAATTCTCTTAGATATTTAGTGGTTAGTACGACCTTGTCCAATTTCATCCCAATGGTTTGGATTTGAGACTTCCAACTTGGAGACCCAAACAATATCTGTTGAGTCCCTTTGGGGTCATTTTAGTGCCTAACTCCTAGTACAATTCCAGCAAATTCAAGCATATATATTTTTGTCAGCCTTTTGTGTTAGGCTTACCATATTAGACCTGAATAATTGTCTTAAGTTAGTGATTTGTATAGTTTACTGTAGCAAGATTTCTAGTAAAACTGCTTTCCAAAGAAGGGTAGGATACACAACATAATTCCTAATTTTGTTCAGTTGTTTACTATTCGTATGCATTGTTCCATATTGAAAATAATGTTCTGGAAGCATCTAAGTTTTTTAACATATTACATTGAAGAGATATTGAACTTTGTTTCTTAGGCAGTTGCCAGTGGAGGGCTGCAATTGGATGCTCTCTTGAAAGCTAACTTTGAAGCTGTTCCTATGAGTATACCTATAATTGCACTTTCATTTGTTTATCAGGTAATATCACACGCCTAATAATTCAACCTGGAATTAGTTGTGATACTCTAAATCTGCTTTCTTCAGAATGTGGTACCAGTTCTTTGCACAAATCTTGAAGGAGATATTTCAAAAGTAAGGTGACAGATCTTATCATCACCCTTTTGCATGACATTAACCTGATGATGTGTCGATGTGACAATATGATAGACTATCTACAAATTCTTATCATTACACGTCTGCTTGCTGAACTCTTTTTTGACCTTGCTTTATATGTATTATATAGCATTCAAAGGGTACTGGTTTAGGTGATAGAATTCTTGACTTGGTAATAATTTTAAGAATGTAAATTATTATAGTAATTAAGCTAGAGAAAACCAGATCAAATAAGCATAATAAGCAAAACTACTGAAGAAAAGGGGGCATTAACTAACTTGTATCAATCAATTATTGTGTTGCATATGGTTGAGTTGCAACACTGCTTGAAGGAACATGCCTAGTTTGTGCTACCTTCAATACCCTTCCCACTGCATTGGATTCTTCTCTTTCCCTTATTTAACAACTCACCTATTCGGTCAAATTTCTCCTATTCTGATAAAAAAATCTGGACCTATTATTAGCATATACTTGTTCTTAATCATATTGTTTGTCATGCATCTTTATTTAGAGGAATTAGACATACTACTTCTTAACCATGTTGTTTGGTACCTTTACACTTCAGGACATATACTGATTATATGCTAGAGTTGGAGTAGTTTTTCATAAAAAAAAAAACTTGTTAATCATGGATGTTCTTGAGCATATTGTTTGGTGTCTGCTTGATGTTTGCTGCTGGCGTGAATTAGTTTCGAGGAAGATTGATTCAATATCAGGATCATGTAAAGTCTTTTTGGCATTTGTAAATGGTACATTGCGCCAATATATTGTCAAAAAAGGTAAAGGGGAGAGTTCAGATTAAAATTGCAATATGCTGTCTGCTTAAAAGGTTGAGGGTGGTTAAATGCTGTGACCTCATAGCTAAGACATTTCTAATATGTTGTGTAAGCAGGAATTTTATTTCTATTAAAGCTTACTTGAAAGATAATGTTCCCATGTTTTATTGATCACATGAGGTTGTAAATGACTAGTCTTTTGTCAAGCACTTATGGCGATAGACCTAGATGCAAGAGAATTTGAGCTGCCTCCATCTAGGTATTGGTGCAGTCTCTAAAGAAGCTTTGTTAGGAAAAGTCAAGATTAGAAAGAAAGGTTTAATGAACATCTTAATTTGATTGCCACAAGGAATAGAGAGTGGTTGCTTTGACCAATGTGCTTGCTTAAGAAAATCCCTCAATGACTCAATCATAAGAGAGGTTTGTAGATTGATGGTATTCACAAAGTTGGCATTCCACATTGATGAGGATAACTCTCTTTTGTCAATGATTTCCTATACCTGCATAAAGAAGAGAAAGTCGGCAATGGTGCTAGTGGTCATTGTCTGATGCTTAAGTTAGTGTAAAGGGGAAGGTGAGGATACAATGAAGTGGAATTTTGGCAGAAGAGATAGAGTAACACTTGATCTGAAAATTTGTGGCAACTTATAGAGAAACAAGGTTTAGTTTGGAAATGGGGACAAACAAAGGTGATTTACTGAGCCAACAAATTGGTGATCTAACCTGATGCTATGACTTTTAAAACACAAACAAAATTCTTCTGAAGCAGAGATTGTGGCATAAATTTGTACTGAGCTTGGTTCTATGTAGAGCTGGAAAAAAAATGAAAAACTACCCAAACTGCCCAAACCAATCCTAACAGAGCAAATCATTGGCTTTAGAAATAGTATGGTTGGACTTGGTTTGGGATTTCTCTGAATTATTGGTTTAGCTCTGAATTTAAATTTTTCCATATATATATATATATATACTTGTACAATCTATAATATATATTTAAAATTAATTAGTTTTATAAGATAATTTAATATAATTAATCAAAGCTTCTAATTAAATAGGCTAGGAGCATAAAGCCCAAACCATCTAAAGTAACTAATCAAAACCAATCCAGAAATATAGATTTGCCTGGATTATAATATTAGCATGGTTTGGTTCAATTTGACTTGCATACAAATCGTATAATTGGTTCAATTGATGATTTTACTCTTAAATCACTTAAACCGAACTATGTGCAGCATTCCTATGTGATGAGTATATATATCCTTGTTTATTACAGATTAGGTAATATTTGCTTACTTCAGATTCATAGTTCAGATTAGCTTGGCCTGTTGTGCACTTTGCAATCCACATTCCAAGCTTTTTTGACTCTACACTGACTATCACCATTTATGATTTGGACTAATCTTTTAGATCTTATGAGGCATTATGTTATTATTTTGGATCATATTTTGTCTACCTTTTTTTTTTTTTTTTTTTTTTTCTGAAATTGGGGTCAGTTAGCACATGAACTTTTATAAGGTGTTCTGCAGCTGCAGTTATAGCAAGACAGGTTTGATATTGTGTAGGTCACTATCAGAGCCTCACTACCATATGTAGCTGTAGCCATGAATGATCAACTAAAGAATCTTCTTCTTTTGTCCTCACTCTTGCTCTTAACCACCCTGATTTTTGAAATTTGATTTTACTGGCTGTATATGGTAGTAAAATGACTTGCATATTTTTTATTGGGACTTGAACTTTGCTTTTAAGCTTATTTGTATGGTTAACTTATGCGTCATGTCTATTTCTGCTATTTTTCTACTACTATTTCTCTTTTTTCTACTGGAAACTGTTTATGTTATGTACTTGTCATCACCTAGTTTATTTTCAGAACCGCCATTGTTCTAGGAACAGCTATACCCCTGGGTTTGTTTCTTATATGGAATGGCGTTATTCTAGGATCAATTCCAAGCATAGAGATGACTGATAAAGTCATCGATCCATTACAACAGTTACGATCTACCAATGGAGTAGTAGGAGTAAGTTTCTTATAAAATTTGCTAAATGGATGATCATCTCCTGTATGACATATAAATGAAATGGGGAAATGTAAATAATAGCTTGTTCTTATTTTTCTCTTTTGATTCTGCAGCCAATAATTGAGGTATTCTCACTACTTGCAATTGCAACATCTTACATTGGATTTGTTTTGGGGCTTGCGGACTTCCTTGCTGATTGTGAGTAGATAGGATAATTACTATATGCTGTACATTTGATTTCTTTCTGTGGAGATTTCATCTGTTTATTTATTCACAAGAATGTTTTTTATTAAAATCTTTTTTACTAAGTTTTTGCCATTTGCATTGCATATGCTACTTCTATTTTATTTGACATGAGCACATTATTCCTGTCAAGCGTCAACTGTAAAAACAATAAAAGGCTTTACATTGCGGATCTTGCTTTCCTTTTTATTTTTCTGAATTTAACAATTTCTTGTTCTTAAGTTGCGTGTGTATTAAATATCACTTTTGAAAATGTGAATATCTGGGAAACATGTGATACCTCATTATTATTTCATCAACAATGCCACACAATCTAGTGTTTCTTAAGTGTCCAATATTTTCACTTTTTATGCCATTTCATCAATGAAGAAAGGAGGAAACAGAAAAAATCTCATAGCCATTTACTACAAATAGAGCTTGCTTCAGTAAATAATAATTATATTTGCAATTTATCTCCCTTTTTTTTCTCTCTTCTCTATTTCACTTTATACATCTTTGCACACAAAGTGTGTTATCATGAATAGAAGGCCATAACAATTATCCAGAATGAACGACTAATTAGTTCTTTTCTTAATTAGGAGATACTTATTTCTTTATTTTTTTTTTTTTCTCTTTCTATGACATTCAGTGTTAAATCTTCCTGCTAATCGGAACAGTCCTTTGTCGTACCTCTTGACTTTGTTTCCACCATTGGCATTAGCATTGTTGGACCCTGAAATATTTTTCAAAGCCTTGGATTTTGCAGGAACATATGGAGGTATGCAAGTACTGTGCTTTTCTTATTTTATATTTTTAGATCCCCTCTATAACTTTGCTCCATCGTGCGGAATTCAAGGGAGGAGGATGCAATGATCCATTATATTAATTTTCTAAGATTTTATATGAATAATTATTGTTTCAATGAAACTAGAGTTGACTCACCTTACAGGCAACCATATTACAGTTCATTGTTTCATTCATTTCTTTCTTAGTTTTGGTACTCTTTGGAATTCTTCCTGCTGCAATGGCATGGTCAGACAGATACTCAAATTCCTTGCAATCGATAAAACTGCCACAGTTGGTTCCGGGAGGGAGGATTACCCTTTTTTATGTGATTGGAGGAGCTGGATATGTCATTCTTTCAGAAATACTGGAAAATTTTAGCCGTTCTTGATTGTCATGAATACGAATGATCTTAGGATATTTCCTTTAATGGTCACTTTTATTCTCTTGTTTTGTAGACTAAAATATACTTGATTTGAATGGAGAAATGAGTCGGAAAAAAAAAAAGGAATGAGATGGCCATATCATGTTAGGATTATATTTGCATTTCTCAGTTTGTACAAAATTAATTAAACTCAATTCAGATTGTGTTCTCAGCATTATTGAAATGATAAATTGAAATGGAATTATATATTTCTTTTGAGAGTGGTTATTCTCACTCTAGGAATCTTTTAGTTAGGTGAAGTGACTGTTGAAGATATAGCTATTTTTAAGTTAAGAGGTCACGATAACTACCGATTCAATATAAAATACACTTTACGAGAAGAAGGGCCATTGAATTTGTCTTTCAATTTAATGACCATTGAATTTGCCTTCCAATTTATGCTTTTGGATTATGTTAGTTCGAGAAGTTGCCTTTTAAAAGGGAAGCTTGAAGTTATTATTCTTCATTTATGTTATATTCGTTAGGGCCACACAAACAAAAATTATTAAAGAAACACAGAAACAAAACAAAAAATGACGTTTACATGGTTGAAGTTTATTTTCAATTTGTTCTTTTCTCTAATTGAATTTCTTCTATTTTGGTCCCTGCCTTTCCACTCTATATTTATCTTAAATAGTAATTTGGTCTTTATATTTAGGTCTAATGGTTTTAATTCAAATTTTTTCAATTTTTGAATTATATCTAAAGCTTTAAAAATAGACTATTGTATGCTAATTTGACCTATTTAGTTACAATTCTATCCAAAATCAAAATTAGATTAATTCATGTGTGGCAATTATTAATAACCCTAGAAGAGGAATAATGGAAATTGTAAACTATGAAAGTTGTAACTTTATGTCCCACATGAATTCATGTGAAACATTTTTGCTTGATTTGTGTGTGAGGAGATATGGCTCCTTCATTAGAGTTGGTTCACAACCAATCGAAATCACCTCAGTCTTTCTGTTTTTATATATTTTGATGATTTTTATTTGCTGATTTAGACAAAGTGTAAGACATAAAATTTGTAGGGTTATATTCCCTATAAATATCTGTAAAGCAGATTTGATTGATTTGTTGCGTGGCAAGAGATATGACTCATTGATGGTGATTGATCCTATACCCAAATGAAATCTCATTAGTCTTATAATTCTGTTTTCTAAGAATTTGATGGTCATAGATTCGTAATTTGGTGATGTTTTAAACTTGAAAGTTATATATTTATGTCTGTTATACATGCTTGTGAAATATTTTTGCTAAGTTTAGCATGGTTTTTGAGATATTGTCCCTTTATCATGACTAATTGTCACTATGTTGAAAACCTGCTCATCTTGGGATTGATCATTTGTTTTGGTGACTTTACAGATTGAATTAGACAATGAATAAAGCATGAAAAATGTTACCTCATGTGTTTTGTAACTTTTAGTAGATCATTTTTGCAATTAAATTTGTACAATTTGAGATACAATCAAGAATGTAAGACCTACACAGACTGAGTGACATTGAAACATGGAAAAATTCAAAAATTTTCCACATTTTCTATGTCTTATATTGACATGAAATTTGAATATGTTGTATCATTATGTGTCTAGTTTATTTGAAAAAAAAGAATCAAGTCATTTAGATAAGTATATCAAAAGTTATTATTGTGAGAGTCTGGCAAGGTCATGCTGCCATATAAAGAAAATATGCATAAACACTAAGTTCACTTGCATGGATCATGCCATAGTTGCATACCAAGCATTCATTATCATTTTGACATACTTATAACCATGTATGTATCAAATTTTAGGATCTCAACACTTTGAGGAAGTTCAAGAGAGAGAACCAAACCTACCATAAAGGTTGATCACATCAAAGGTGAGTAAAAACCATAATTAGATTCTAATGTGTATGTGAGATAATTTTATGATATGATTGTGTTCTATTTCATGTATATGAGATTGAATTGTTACACTTTACATGTGAACACAAGTCAAGTGAGAATTATATGCTCTTAATGATTACTTGGTATACTATTGTGAATGAACACTTGCATATGAAACTAAAAAGGATATTGTGACCGGCTTGTCAAACACTTGCAAATCACGTGGAAAAAGGATTGATGTCCTATTGGCACATGTTATTAATCAAATGATTCACTTGTTATATGTTGGCCAACAAAAATCAAATGTCACTTGAATCACATGAATTCCTGGGAGTGGTGTTTGCCTTAGAAGGTCACGACAAAAATCAATCTATTACGTTTACACTTGCATAGTCAATTGTTATACTTGTAATGTATCATGATGATATTTTTTATTGGTTTTGCCATAAGAATTTGATTATTGTTTTTATTCAATGAGTCACGACTCACCAAATCGCAATTATATTTTTCAGATACTGAAGCATAGGGATTTGACACTTTAGTGCTTAGAGTTTTGCATAGAGACACATGGACCATAGGTCATCGGCTGAATTCCAACTATTTTTCTCCTTGTGTCACGTACATATATCTAGATAGAAACCTGTTTATGGTCACTAGCCTTTATCATTAGTTAACATATATGTACATTAAATATATTTTTCAATTGTGTGTGTATGAATAAACCTTTATGTGTATGTATTTTCGGACATGAATGTCATGATTTGTAAATATAAATGGTCATTACAACTAGACCATTATGGAGTAGGATTGTATTCAGATGGCTCGAAGTTGTCATAAGTGTCAGATCCAAGACAACCTCAATCACCTGCTTCCTATGGAATTATAGAATCTAACATTGCAATGGCCATTCATAACATGGGGTATTAACCTGATCAAAGAAATTAGGCTGACTTTTATAAGGGGCATAAGTACATTATAGTGGTCGTATATTACTTCTTAAAATGGGTAGAAGTCGAGTCTTTTAGTAAGTTAGGGGCAATGCAAATAGCTCAGTTCATAGAAAAAAAAAACTACATTTGCCATTATAGTGTACCACAGCACATCATAACAAACAATGTGGTGCACTTTCAAGTGAAAGGAAGAATGATCATGAAAAAGTACAAAGCCATCATAAGTCTTCACCCTACATACCACAAGCTAAGGGAGCAGTAGAGGTAGCCAAAAAGAGTGTCAAGAACATCCTTGCCAAGATGGTAAAGACTTACAAGAATTAGTTTGAGAAATTGTCTTTCGTGTTATAGGCAAACTACAACTAGAATGTTGATGTGAATGACATAATATTCCCTTATATATGGAATGGAAGCGGTATTTCTAATTGAGATAGAAATGAAGTCCTTGCAAGTGTTAGATGAGTCAAAGATTCCCAAGTATTAGTGGATGAGAAATAAATTTGAGCAGTTGGCCTTTTTGGATAAGTAAAGATCGGGTTAACGATGCCATATAAGACTTAACCATGATGTTGGGAACTAGGTTGAGCTCACCTACCACCACTGGCTCCAATCCCTTGAGAATAGAAGTACAGACCCTCTTACTGCCCTAGTAGAAGAAGGCTTTGAGGCCTTTGCTTAGTATGCATTATCATCGCTCAAGCCTCACGATGAATAATCATTCCCTTATACACCTCGTGATGTAGAAAGGCTCGAATCGTCACATCCTTCATTAGGATCATCCCTACGAGAGCCCTAATCATCAAATAGGTGATCGTATCTAAAATGAGCCACTGCCCTAGTACAAATTATAAATCAGTCTGAATCTCCTCCTCTTTATTCTTATCTATTGCCTAAAACATATATGAAGGTAGATGCAAAGGAATAGGCTGAGTGTCTAGCCTCTTGCGCTATCAGAGAACTTGCTTCCCTAAGTACTAGTTTCATAAGGAAGGGCTACCTAATAAGCACTGCCTATAAGAGAGAGCCTCTATCTCCACCACCTTCCACTGTCAAGAGTCAGTGGGCCCCCTCTAGTCCAAATGAAGCTATAAAAGAAAACAACCATGACTTATCACTATAAGTATATGACCAAGATCAATAAATGATGAGGGGAACTAATAATTATTTCCTTTTGAAGGATAAAAGTACATGGTCCAACGTAATGGTGTTCAAGCAACCATGCCCGACCTCTATTGATGACTCACTTTGGCGAGTTGCGTTTCACCTCTCAAATCAAGGATAATAACCGTCCATGTTAGGTAGGGCTTGCTTCTTGACAATAGGCCCAACTCCATAATCCAATCCTATCAATGAATCACATAATTTAAAAATAACTAAAAAGAAATAAATAAATAAAGTGAAGAGGTTTAAAATACTCATGATGGACACACAGTTGGAACCTCTTATGTAGGACTAGCCTCTGCTACACCGATCTAGGAACCAATATAGATGAGCCAATGCAACAAACACCTAACTAAAATGATGGATGAGTCTTAGGTCTTCTATCGTCGATAGTAAGCTGATTTCAACCACATCTGATGGGTTCGCGAACAACGTGATAGGCTGTAAAGTAGAAAGTAGTATTCCTATTGGTCTGCCACCTATTATTGTTTATCTTTACAAGCAATGGTGCACTAACCCTTAAGTTAGACCGCTTGAAGGAAAGACTGCTCTTCATCTTAAGAACACACCCTATGAGTCAATAAATGTAATCCATCTACAATATTAGCTTAAGCACATTAGAGTTCGTAGGAAAAGGGATCCCCATAGGCTTAATACCAATCAACCAGGTCAAATCCTCGGGTGCGATCATCACCTCCCCTATTAGCAATGGGTGAAAGATTTGGGTAGTGTTAATCCATAGATTTACTAGCGTCTAAATAGTGTTGGAGTCAATCTATAAGGCCTTCTCCCGATAGTGTCTAAAGAATAACATGATGTCGATCTCCTCCATATGAGTAATGACTTCGGGATGCAGCTGCTTAAGCCAAATCCCAATTAGTCTAATAGCTTTGCCTCCTTTGTTGAAGGAGACATCACTTTATAAGAGAAAATGGGAAGGCGATTAAAAAAAAAAAGCAAGCAAACATTTAAATCCCACACAATAAAAAGGAAAAGGCAAATAAAATAGAAATGAACACAATGAAAAGTCATACATAGACACGTAAATGAAGGTCATATAAGTCAACTAATGAAAGAATCAAGTCATTCATCCGCGGTATGCAAAATATTTTGATTTTCTGAATAATGAAATAACATGTTATACTTTTTTATGTAGGTGTTCAAATAATGTAAGGAAAATTTAAAAGGTAGAAAGTAATCAGTCATAGTCACAACAAGCAATATTTGCAAAAATTGATAGAAAATTATGCAAATTAATTTTCCAAAATTATGTAAAAGTCCTAGGTTTGGTTCAACAAACACACAAACAGGTTCCACAAAAACAACATGATTTGGTTCGAAATCAACAAAAAAGTCATGAAAAATAAATCAAAATAATGAATTAATTTGTGTCTCATGTATGTATTTCAATCCTCTATGTACTGCCCTAAATAAATTTCATCAATTTTTACAAATTCCCAAAAATTGAGAAGGGTACACAAATTGAGAAAACAAACCAATCGACATGCATTAAGAAAGATTAATTGATTTTAGGAAATAAAAACTGAGTGTTCAAACTAGTTTTAAATATTTTATTGAAACTAACCTAGTGATTGCATGCAAAAAATAATTTTGGAAAAGTACCTAAAAGTTTACAGTGTTTACAGTGTTGAAAGTGAAAAATAATAAATAAAATATTAGAAAGTACAAGAATAAGGAGAGAAAACCTATTACATAGGAAGCTGCTCCTACCAGATGATGGTATAGGTTGTAAACCATCGGTGTGTCCTAACACAACTGGAAGCCCACAAGAAAAATCTTCGTAGTTGCCTTTGTTAGGGGATTTACCCTTGAAAAGCCCCAAGTAACCCATAACTGCCCCAATGCATCGTAGACGGTTGAATCCTTACTAATATGGTTGAAAGATCAAAAATTTGTTGAAAGGTACAAAGGGGGTTTATACTGGTAACACCCAATAGGTTCACATAATATTGGCAGTGGCTCAAAATGCATTTTGACTCACAAGTCATAAATTGTCTCTAACAAGACATTTTGACTACGTAAATTATATGAAGGTCAATAATCCAACCTAACCTATTTCACAAATAGTATTATATTTCTTTTGTCATGTGATATCACAATTAAACATAAAGCATGGACCATGTCATCTTTATATAGTTTGATTATTTCTCAATCTCTAAGTAGATTAATATAAAATGATATTGATAACCTTTATCACATAGTCATGCAATCCTTTTTGTAGTCTAACTTATTGAGGGGCCTAGAGATATATTTCTCATAAACATATAAAGGACAACTTCTTTCTTAATCACTCATATTCCTCTGTATGATTTACCCTATGTCCAATATTACTCTTATGATCATTTAGTTAAAGATAATACTAAACTATATCAAAATATGAAGTTCCTCATATTATAATCTATGGTGATTTTCAGGTCAAAGGGCTAAGTTAATACTATTGCATGAAAATTAGTTATGACTATTAATCCATGTAGTGTTCTCATAGCGGGTCGATCCAATACAATGTTTCTTAAACATACATCTATTCGTTTGACTTAATAGTACATATCCATGACTAGTAAAATATAGTCATTAATCAATCACATACTAGTCTTCTTTCATTATTACCCTAATGATAATGATCAATTAGAGATAGTTTAGAATATAATTATTTATACCTAAAGGCTTTATAGTTGATGACATGAGGTAAAATTAACTATTAGTGAAATTTATCATTTAGCCGTAAATAAAAAAGATATTTAATAAAAAGCAAACATGATATTATTAAGAAAATATCCATTTCCAGCATTGGCTCAGGGCATATAACTAACACAACTGTCTCTTGCTATTACAATAATTGGCAATCTATATATCTTATTCTTTTGATTTTTTTTAGGGTATGTAGAAACTAATTTATAATGGAAAAGGCCAAGTTTGAAAAGAGTTTGTGGAGATAGAGCACTATAAAATCTCAACTACATTGACAAGCAGCACCACATGGCAATTATTTTATCACCCTACATTTTCCTTTTCATGAAAAAAAAAAAACATAAGCTTTATAAAAAAATTCTTTAACTCATCCCAAATTTAGATTATTCTCTTGATGATAAGTCTTAATTTCTCTATATGAAATATGTATGTAACACTATTACTGGAGCAACCAATATAAATAGATATTATCCTTTAGCAATTGCAAAATAGAGTGGTATTAAGATTATATGGTAGTGCAAATAGGAAAAGGTGTTAAAGCATGTTTGAGAGTAATTGCTAAATGCTTGGAACTACTACTAGTGCTACTACTAAAGTTAGGATTGATAACAAGTGTTGTTGTTTTGATTTTTTTCATGGAGAACAATTGAGCTTCTTAAGCATTCCTCTCCATGTTTTTCCAATGTTCACCATTCTCCTCTGTTCATGTGGTTCCTTATTGATCAACAATTAAACTAGTGTTCAAGTCTTCTCCTGGGTTCAACTGTTCATAAAGACCATAACCAATTCTCCACCATTCGGTCTTCTATCTACTTCAACAACTTGGCAATAATCTTTTGAATGAATATTTTATTAAATCTATTTGAATTTATTATTTTAATGAGGTATGGTTGTTGAGTTTTGCTTCATTTAAGCAAAGATATAAGTAGATCAAATCTTGCTTAAATTAAGGAGAAGCTAATAGAGTTGGTAGTTATAGTTGTTAAGCCGTACTCTTATATATATAAATAAATGAAATGAGCCTGTAGTAGCTCTTCTCTGCATTTTTCAACTTCTTATTTCTTATCATTATTTACACTTTTTAGGCTTTGAAAATATCCTTCAAATGGTATTAGAGCTTAAGTGATCTTAAAAAAAACCTATGAAGAAGAGGGAAACCAACAAGTGCAAGAAAAGAAAGTTAGCTTGCAAAAGAGAGAAAATCAATAGGTTAAACCCCATTAAAAATAATCTTAAAAACACCAATCTCAACCATGGTTTCCATAAGATTTTCAAGAACAACTCCCCCACTCTTTATTGGTGAGCATTCCATATTTGGACTCTCAAAATGAAAGCCTTTTTGAGATCATTTAATCTTTGAGAGGTTGTTAAGATAGGGAAGGAACCAAATCCTTAACCTGAAAATCAAACTCTAAATTCGATCAAACATAACTCTGAGGAATTTCCAAGAGATATTAGGCTCTCTCTTGCTTTCATACAACTATAAATGAAGTGATTTTCACCTTACTTATGGCCTCTGACACAACAAAAGAAGCATGGGATAAGCTAAAGGATGAGTTTTAAGGATGAGTTTTAAGGTAGTGTTTAATTTGAGGAAGGAGTTTGAGCTACTTAGAATGAAAGATTTTGAAACCATTATAAAGATGTATGTTGATAGAGTTATGAAGGTTATTAATGAGATTAGGTTGCTTGGAGAAAAGTACTTTATGAGCCTAAAGAAGAAAAGCTCTTTATGGTATTGGTTCATGAAGAATGTAACCCTGAACCTTAAGAAGAAAAGCTCTGCATGGCATTGATTCATGAAGAATGTAACCTCGAACCTTAAGAAGAAAAGCTCTTCATAGCATTAGTTCACGAAAAATGTAATGTTGCCATCAATCACTTCTCTACTTGGTTAGTTGATAATGGTTGCACACACCACATGTCAAATGATTGGAAGAACTTTAATACCCTTGATAAGAGCTACTCTTACAAGGTGAAAATTGGTGATGGTAACATGTTAGAAGTGATGGCAAAAGGAGTTTTTATAGTAAACACTATTTTAGGTACAAAAGTCATCACTGATGTTCTATTTGTGCCTCAAATTAACCATAACTTGTTAAGTGTAGATTAGCTGGATGAGAATGAATATTCTCTATTTTTTAAAAAGAAAAAAATATGAGATTTATGATCTGTTGGTAGATGCATACTCTTAATTAACATGTCTAAAAGAAATTTCTTGATTGAATGGGAAAATATTGAGATTCAAGCTTGCATTAACAGTATTGATGAATCAACTCTTTGGCACAAAAAGCAAGAACAATTTAATTACAATTCTATTATTGATATGCTAAAGAAGGATATGATTCTTGGTTTGCCTACTATTTGTGATCCTAATGAAGTGTGTGTAGTATGTCAATTTTGTAAACAAACCAAACATCCTTTTCCAACTAATTAAGCATGAAAAGCAAGTGAGAAGCTCCAACTAGTGCACACTAATATGTGTGGTCCTACATCGAACCCTTCTTTGATTAATAGACATTTCTTATTTTTATTGATGATTTTAGTAGGCTTTACTGGGTGTTTAACCTTAAGTAAAAGATTGAGCTATAAGATTCCTTCATCAAATATAAGGTTATAACTGAGAATTCTTGCTCCAAACAATCAAAGCACTTGGATCAGACAATGGAAGTTCCTAGTAGTTTGAGAGTTCCTTGCAAAAATGTGGCATTCATTACCAACTCGTTGTAGCCTATACTCCTAAGCAAAATGGAGTTAGCGAGATAAATACCATATCCATCATGAATAGGGCTAGGTGTCTAATGTTTGAGAAAGGTGTGCTAAAAGAATATTAGGCTGAGGTTATCAATACAACTGTTTATTTTCTTAGCAGGTTGCCTACCAAGGTAGTTGAAGGCAAGATACCATTTGACGCTTGGTTTGGTGCTAAGCCTGCTATGAGTCATCTCAAAGTTTTTGGGTGCTTGTGTTATGTCCATGCATTTGATGCATAGAGGGACAAATTGAGCCATAGAGCTGAAGTCAAAGTTATGATAGGGTATGACAACAACTTTAAGGCTTGTATAGTGTTGAAAGTAAAACTAAGAAGATCATTATTTTTAGAAGTGTCATTTTTAATAAGGATGCTTCTTAGGTTTAGGAAAATGTTATTGTTATCAATAAGAATTCAATTAAGGGTATTTACCCTAGAAACATGCTACCAGTGGTAATGGAGAATTAGATTCTGATGAAGAGTTTACTATGATAGGGATAAGAACATTTTAAGACATTTTATGGCCAGTGTAATATGGTATCATTGAAGCCATAAAATTTAGTGATGCCATTAACTCCACATAATGAAAGGTAGCAATAAAGGATTAGTTGATGATGATTAAAAAGAACAACACATCATAGTTAGTGGTAAAGTAAAAAAGGAAAGAATGTTATTGGTGTAAAGTGCGTCTTCAAGGTTAAGCTCAATCTAAATGGTTCATTCTGCAAGCATAAAGTGAGTTGGTTGCGAAGGGTTATGCTCAAGAACTAGGAGTTGATTTCACTTAAACATTTGCTCTAGTTGCTAGGATTGACACCATCAAATTATTGTTGTCAATTGTAGCTCACAACAACTAGAGTATTTTCCAATTGGATTTCAAGTCAATATTCCTAAATCAATAGTTAGAAGAAGAAATTTATGTTGATCAATTTGAAGGATTTGAGATTGCAAGGTTTGAGGATCATGTTGACTCATTGAAGAAAGAATTAAATGGTTTGAAGTAGGCTCCTATAGTTTGGTATAGCAAGATTGATATGCATTTAATGAGCTTAGGATTTAAAAGGAGATACAATGAAGCAACTCTATATATTAAGCAATCTTAGAAGCAAGTTTTAGTGATATCTCTCTTTATTTATGATTTATTTGTTAGTGGCAGTAATCAAAACATGTTGGTTCAATTTAAGGAAGAGATGAAAAAAATGTTTAAAATGAATGACTTACTACCTATTTCTCATTTATTGGGGATTGAAATGCTACAAACTTGTCAAGGCATCTTTATTCATCAAAAGAAGGATGTTGAGCTGATCTTGGAGAAGTTTGCAAATTGAAAACTTGTTGCAATACTAGTAGTGAAAGGAGAGAAATTGAAGAAGGAAGATAATATTTAGAAGGTGGATGCTAATGTTTATAGAATTTTGATTAGAAGCTTGTTATATCTATTAGTCATCAGGCCTGATATCATGTTTGCAATAAACATGCTTTTCTGGTTTATGCATTCTCAAAGTCTTGTTCATTTTGTTGTCATAAAAAGGGCTCGAAGGTATATGAAAGGCAAAACAGATTATGGATTGTTATACATGAGCTCTTATGAAACAAAATTGCTTAGTTTCTTTAATAGTGATTGGTTAAGATCAAAGGATAACATGAAGAGCAATTCATATTATTGTTTCATTATTGGTTATGTTATGGTGAGCTAAAATAGCAAGAAGCAAAATATGGTAGCCCAATCTACAACTAAGGCAGAGTACATGACAGTTGCAGTTGCTGTAAATTAGGCTTCATGGTTTAAAAAAGTTCTTACTGATTTGGGAAATAATAAAGATGAAGCTTTGGAGATGTTGTGTGATTATTAGTCTATAGTTGTAATGACAAAAAATCTAGTATTTCATGGCAAATTAATTTTCATTTCTTGTGAGAAGTTGAGAAGAAAGGAGAAATCAAATTTAGACATTGCATGTCTGAAGATCAACTTGTTGATATCTTAACAAAGCCCTTTCCTAAGGCAAGAATTGAAGAAATAAGAGAGAAGATGAAAATTCACTCCAGCACTTGTGTCAATGAGTAGTGTTGAAGCACGTTCGTAGTAGCTATTGAATGCTTGGAGCTACTGCTTGTGCTATTGTTAAAGTTACAATTGACAACAAGTGTTGTTGTTTTGATTTTTTTTATGGAGAACATTTATGCTTCTAAATTGTTCTTCTCAAGCGATCTCTAGTATTCACTATTTTTCAATGTTCATGAGTTCTCCCATCGTTAAGTCATTCTTAGTGTTAAATCATTCACTATTGATCAACTATTCAATCAGTGTTCACTATTCTCCTAGGTTCAATCAGTGTTCACTATTCTCCTAGGTTCAATCATTCGCCAAGACAATAACTCATTCTCCGTCGTTTGGACTTTTATTTGATTCAATAAATTGGCAACAATCATTTTTATGAATATTTTTATGGAATGTATTTGAATGTGTTATTTTAATGAGATATGACTGTTGATTTTTGCATGATTCATACTTTTGAACTTTTGTATGTGTGCGTCTACACACACACACACACATATATATATATCAATGAAATGAGCCCGCAGTAGCTCTTCTCCACGTTTTTCAACTTCTTATTTCTTATCATTATTTAATCTCTTTAAGTTTTGAAAATATCCTTAACAGGGTTCATTATAGTGGAGAATGGAAATGGAAAATGCTTCAGCTTAGCACTAAATTTTGTAGCCCATTGTCATGCTTCTTGCGAAAGAAACCCAGCTACTAATGATTGGATTCCAGTTACTGTCACTACTAATAGTATACCTCCTCTCTCTCTCTTTTTCTCTTCTTCACTAGCAATTGTCATAATTCTATAGATGCTAATAGCAATAAGTTTAACATTATGCTAAGTCAAACTTCACTTCCTGTTTCAAGTTACTTTTGTTTCAGATAAGCCAAAAAGGAGTGACAACTGAAATTAAAGGCGATTAGGGGATAAGTTATTAAAAGCTTATAGTTAGCATTGCATGTTTGCTTTGCCTTTCATTATATTATTATCACTTATAATTGTAGTTTAATTACATGATATTGGATGATCTTGGTATTTAAATTTAATTCTAGCTCTTTTATAAGGGTATTTAGTATTGATCTTTTGAAGATTTCATACAAGCAGCTGCATAATTAGATTCAAGCAAGACATCTAATAGGAGATTGTAAACTAACCAACAACTGCAACAGAGATGGAACCAAGAAAAAATAAATGGCATTATCATTATTATTTGCCTTTGTCTGCATCTAACTTTCAAACTTTAGACCATAAACGCCATGACTAATGTTTGAATTGTTTTTCTTTTCCATTAATATCAATATATAATTACTTGTGATCTTGGAATTTATTTTAGGAAAAGTCTTGTCATTTTGTCTGATCTCATCATTTGTGTGAGATAAAATCTTATCTTTTGTGATTTAATTATCATCTTAAATCATCTTATTAAAATAAGAGTAAAATATTAAAAAGCCTTCTAATTTTACTGAAATGTATTATTTCATCCCTTTACTGTAAAAATACACTATAAATGTCTTTGTTTTATCATCATTGAAAAACAGATTCTTTGTTTTCATTTTGTGTTAAATCAATGTAAAATATCCATAATACCTTCTTATAATACACAAAATTGCATCCTAGCTTCTGGCTGATCCACCACCACCATCTTTTGTTTCTACTTGCTGATTTTTGCTTTTTCTTGTTTGATTGATCACGAGAAAGAGAGAGAGATAGAGAAGCCTATAATAGACAACCCAAATCACTCTAATGTGACGAACGTGTAGGATCTAGAAGGGCCTACATAGCTTTCTTGGACACGATGCTTGTGGGAGGGGGCAAAGATTAGAAGCTCGCCAATTTCTGCGCCTCGCTTCTTGCCCATTTTTGCTTATGCTCCTTACACTTGTTGAAAGAGAAGGCTAACACAGTGAGGGAAGAGGATGAAGACTAGGAGCTATGGGAGCAATTAGGCATTTTTAGGTGACATTAGTGTCCATTGAGTCAGATCGAGTTGACACAGCTGGTAAAGCTTTGCAGAATTATTGGAGAAAGAAATAAGAAGAAGAAGAAAGCGGGAGGATATTTACAGAATTAAATAAACTATTTTTACTTTTTCATCCTTGATTAAAGAAAAATAGCCTAAAATTAAGTGAAAAGATTACGTAGTCATACAACTACAAAAACAAAGCAATTTTATACCGTGTTTTTTAGAACACAGAAATAAAATAGTATATGTTAACAAACTTTGGATTTTTTAATATTTTATCCTTAACATAATTACAAATAAAAATAAAAAATTATGAAAAGAAACTGTGAAACAAAAAAACAAAAAATAATGATAAAAATTATTTTCATATATTATATATTTAAAAATAAATATTATTTACTCAATCACAAAATTGGATATTTATTATTAAACATTTTAATTTTGTTAATATTTATAAATGTTCTAAATAATATATAAAATTATATCTGTGAAATTTAAAGATTATCAATTAATTTATTAATTAGACCAAAATTGAAAATTAAAAACTCAAATTTCGGTCTCACATGCACATTAATGTAAGAATTTTTGTACTTCCCAATCTTTCGTTTTGTTTTATTTATATTTATTATAATGATACAAGAAGACTAAAGGTAGTTATATCTAAATTTGTCAAACTTTCATTTTATGTGTTCATGATCAAAATGGATAAATATTATATTTTTTATTATTGAATTTATATTTAGCTCAAATTTTTTTAAGGTATATTATTAATATTGCAATTGATAATAAAATTTTAAATAAATTTAAAATTATAAAATGACTTTTTTTTTTGAACTTTTAGCTTATTTTGAACCTTGTAAATATTTTTAATATGAATGGTAATCATATAATAATAATTTTAATAAATGACATAAGTCTTTCATCTTAATTATAGTCCATAAAAAAAATTGATCAATTTTAATATATATGTGAACAACATATTATGGATCTCAAGATGTGAGTTCGATGATGAAAAGTAATGGAAATATTTTCAAGATACAATGGGAGTTCTGGAAAAAGAAGAATAAATATCTTAAAAAACCTTGGATTGAGTTTAAAAATCAAGCCCAAGCCCATAAGGCCAAAGCCCAAATATAATAACACTAGTTTAGTGGATTCTACAACTAACTTGTTAGGTTGTATAGCCAAGCACATGACTTTACATACCATCCCTAAAACCTTAACTGAAAGAAGGTTGTAGAACTCATAAACTTGGTGGCCACGTGGTTTATATAGCCAAGCATATGGTTGTGCAGACAAGACCCTAAAACCATAACAGAAAGAAGATTATGGAACATCGACAACCGACATTAAAAGGGTTGTACAACCAATACTAAAGGTTTGTACAACCAACCTCTCGGCTATATAAAAAAACCTTCAAACCTTGATTTAAGAACTTTCATGGTCCTGTCTATTCTGGGACGTGGATGCCATACAACCAGAATCATTCCAAACTCTGGTGCACCATTCCTCTTCTATAAAGTCCACAACATTTGAAGATGTGGGAAGAGGATTGGATAATCTTAGGGAAACTCAACCAAATTCTTACCATAAACATAAAAACCCTAACCCTAATTCATCACCATCAAAATCCAAGGTAGATAAGGCTTTTACTCTTCACTTTTGAACATGTCCACTGTATTTTTGAAGGATAGTGTCAAAACATTATGCCTTTGATGACAAATAACAACCAACAACATCTAAGGGTTCCCTTATCCCTCTTTTTCTTTCCCATTTATTCTTCTTCTTTCTTTCGAAAGCCCAATCTTGGCAGGCTGTGTAGACTTCGTGTAGTCTATACAGACCACCAATTGGTCTATATAGCCCACTTTGATTGTGGATAGATTACAAAATTCATCTTTTTTCCCATATAGATTTCCCCACTTCTAGACTTTCTTTTGTGATATTTGAGAGTTCCATAGATAGAATAAGTGGTGGTTTTATGACCTAGGACCCTTATTCATTCAAATGATGGAACAATGACGAAGTTTAAGGTTTCTTTTATGATTTTTTTCATGCTTTAAGACTTTGTGTTAATTCATCTTATGCCTTATTGAACATTTAGGTTTTTGTTTTGTTTTCATTCTAACCATGATCAAATGAGGAATTTTCGATTCTTGGGATATTGAGAGTCTCATTATAGTCATTATTGTTTTAGTTGCATCTTTATGGATATCCTAGACATATACTTTGACATAGTTTCCACTTTGTTGATTAGTATTTTGGCCCTTTAAATGCTTAGTGATGCTCATGGGTGCCAAGCTCTTTAAGAGTAATGAGGAGGAGGGTTCAATAACTCTAGGATCCCTTTTTGTTATGACTTTGCCCTTAACCATTAATATCCTCCAAGATGCCATTGAATTTCATGTTTATGATTTCTCATGTTACATGACTCATAGTAAAAGGTCTTCAAACTTGCGTGAGGTCTAAAGGATTCCTATTGATCCCAACATGAGTCACTATATGGGGTTATTACCAATGTATGACCCTTATCCTCTCTATCCCCCACTGATCGATAAAAGCATGAAGTCACAAGTAAGATTTTATTGTTTGAGCGAAATCCCAAGGGTGTTCACAATGGTGACTCCACTTAGAACACGAAATTGACTCATGTTTAATCTTTTGTTCACTTTTTACCATGTTAAACTTGTAATTAATTGGTCCAATTGCATTTATGTAGCCTCCACACTTCACCATATGTACTTGGTCTACTCTTAGATAAGTTGATGGAGACTTAAGCTCCATTCAGGCTTAAAAAATGGTAATGAGCATTCATCATTAACGAGCTAAGTACTTTTGAGTATTTTAAACAGAGGGTTATGACAATCATCCCCAAGCTTATGGGAGCCATCAACCACGATAATCAAACTCAAACATAGTTAGGAGTTCTTTTATGTAAATACCATTGTTGTCTCATTCCCTTTTGATGTAATCACCCCTCATGTAAATATTTATTTATTCCCCTACCCTACTATGTAAGGAATTCCCACTTCTTATGTAAACACTTACATGTATCCTTTGCCTTTATCGCAAAAGGAATTCCCCATTTCCTAGTACATTTTCCCTTTAATGTAAAGAGTTTTCTCTTTGTATGTCCCTTTTTTTTATGTCTTTATTTCCTTTATGTATATGTTCTCATAGGACTTTTATCCTTTTTGGTTCGAGGTGATTGTGCACATTCTCTATCCTTGATTGGTAGAAGAATGAGACTCTACCTAGGAAGGAGCCTCTAAAACTTATGTGTGGGAGAAAAAAGTTTGCAATGATCTTTTGCTAATAGTATGTGTATTTCATACACATATGCATACTTTATTTATCTATGCATCATATTGATAACCCTTGTCTTATAACTATCATAGCTCTATCTAAATCTCGTGGAAGAGAAAGGATAATTGGCTCGCTAGGAAAAGCAATAACCCCAGCCTGATCCAAAGACTATAACTGCTTACGGAACCTATAATACTGTCAAAAGTGTTAAAGAAGATGATGGCGGAGTTTAACCATAAGATACTGAAGAAGATCACTGAAGAGGTAAATAAGTGCCTCAATGAGATTCTGAAGAATGTAGAAACTACTAATAACAAAATCGATAAGAGAAAGATACATAAGAGGTACCCCAATCCCGTAATGAATGATATCGGTTTAGGATGAAAGAGTACCACAAGAGCAAGATGGCCAAAGAAGTGGGAAGTACTATTATTGCTCTTGATAAGCCTGTAAAAAGTGAGAATGAAATTACTTGATTTGATGACTTTATTAGGCTCTATGAGCCAAAGGTTTAGAGAATGGGTCAATATTGAGGAGTTGTTTACCTAAAAAACTCCTAGCTAACTTTTGAATGCTTAAGCTTTCAATGTTTATAGTTACTTAGAATGTGAAGAATCATGTTTAGTTTTATGTCTTGGTTATGAAGGCATCTAGAGTACCCATCAACACCATGCTAGAATTTTTTAATCTATCATTAGAGGGATCTACTAAGATGTGGTATTTCAATTAGCCAAAGACTATTAGAAAAGGTTGGAAAGAATTCACACAAGCTTTCGAGAAGCATTATGCTTGTAATTCAGGATTAAAGGTCATATTGCAAGATCTAGAGTCTTTGAAATAGAAACTTGAAAAAATTTTCAATGACTATATAAGACGGTAGAAGAACACAACCTCTGAGGCAACTACCATGCCGATTGAGAGAGAACATGTATGAATGATTATTAGGGAATCATTACCTAGTATTGGCATTAAAATCAATAAAATTACAATTTTAGGGATCTTAGAGAAGTCGATTTGTAGGACAAAGAGTTAGAGATTGAATAAAAAAAGGAGTATAAGGGGAGAAGAAATGCCTCATCTCAACCATAAAAGAGAAGGAAACAAGATGACAGATGTGAATACAATATAAGCTTGAAAGGTAGTTTACGAAGTTGGGGATGGCCTTATTTAAGGCAATTCAGAGATTATAGAAAAAAAGGGCTATTGAAGCCTTTAGCACCTAAATTGCCTCTTAATTCATTACTGAGGTGTATGATGCTAATGCATACTATGTTTTTCCCTAGGGAGCTGGGTACAACATTAATGATTATTATAGGCTTAGGCATGAGATTTAAGATCTCATTGATAATAAGATAATTATTTTGCTTAATGTTGGTAGACCAAGTATAAGGGGAAATACTCTCTCGAACTATTATAATGTTCCACTTCCCAACTAAGGGACATTTATGGTAGATTCTTAACTTGCCATGGAAGTTGTTATGGCTACCATTGAAGAAATATTAAAGGAATTTGTAATTACAGTTCTCACCATTAACCCATGGGAGAGTTCAAACAAAGAGATGAAATAAGAGAAATGGAAAAGGATGATTAAGTTATAGGAAGAGAGTGATAAGGAAAAGGAAAGGGAATAAGTGAGCCATATAACTCAAAATAGAAATTATTACCCTAATAGATAAGCTCTTAAGGAACCAAGGGTGGAAACAGAAGGAGATGAACTTGTAGCAACAATAAAAAGATAATCCTAGTCTAAAGCAATTGAAGAAGATGTTAGCCCAAATTAGTATGGGGGGTTGCTCATCACTTCCCAAAAGCACAAAAAGGCCTTAGTAGAAGCTTTGTTAAGTTTGATTACTTTTAAGGAAACCACATCAAAATATGTTGTTACTTTAGTTACCCAAAAAGGAAAAATCAACTTTTCTAATAAAGGCTTGCCACTGGAAAGAACATATCATAACATGGCTTTGTTTATAAAAGCTAAGGGAAAAGAAAGACACACTTGATGTCTGATGGTTGACGATGGATGTAAAGTTAATATTTATCCTTTGAATTTGTTACACAAGTTTGGGTTGGCTGAGAAAGACTTGAAAGCATTAGATAACATCATTTGGTCCTATGATGATAGTAGAAGGCTAGCCTTAAGAGTATTCAAGGCCATGGTAAAGACTAGAATCATAGAGACAATGGTGGAATTATAACCTTAGACATCTTATCACTTTCTCACTTTTGTTAGGAAGGTTGTGGTGTCATCCATTGGGAAGAAAGCTTTCCATAAATGCATTAAAAAGTCAAGATTCCTTACAAAGGCAAGATAATGACCATCTATGCAAAGTTAGGGAGACTGTGTTAGCATTGAGTATGTCTATCTTGTATCTTAAGGTTCTTAGGTTATTTGAGTTATAGACAAATGGGTTAATTCAAAGGTGATGTGAGTCATAAAAAGGTTAAGGGTTGGGAAAGAATTCTACAGGTGTTCCCAAGTCTCAAGAGATTTCGACTCAGACTACCAAAAGAGGACTGGGTTGTTGTAGGAAAGGAGCTATGTCAAAAGTAAGAAATCTATATAAGCTCCTATCTAATTTCTTCATGAAAGAAAAAGAAGTCATAAGATAAATTGAGGAAGAAGCCACTAATGAGGATGAAAAGATATTAAGTGATGACATTATGAATGATTTTAAAAAAGCATTCTTTCATATGAAAGCTAAGGAAACAAGTTATCTAAACTATAGGGATTTGTTAGATGAGGAAGATAAGAGAAGAAAAAGAAGAAGAGCAAACAAATTGTGAGGGATGAAAGTACTTAAGGACAAGACTAGGCTGTGATTTGTATGGCCTTCAGACCACTTAGTCGTGGAATGATTATTATAGGGACAAGTATAAAGTGATGCAAATAAAGAACAACTAGAAAGTGATTGCAAACACCAAATTTTATGGATATTAAAATAAAAAACACAAAAAAAAAAATTAAGTTGTAGGATCACAAACTTAGGCTAAAGAACAATAAGAAGAAAAACAAAAAATAAATAGAAGCCTAAGTAAGAAAGAAAAAAAACTAAAGGATTAGAGAGATATCATCATCATCATTGTCCCCACCTTCTTCATCTCCTCCTCTATCTTATGCTTCATCTCCTTCTTCCACTTCTTGATCTTCTTCTTCCTATAAAGTATCCTCCCATTCTTTAAAATCTGAAAGATGGCAAAGTATTGCACCCACCTTCTCTTAAAGGTCTACTAGGTCATTATGAAAGTGGGAAAGAAGATGAAATCTCATTTTTATCATATGCATCACTTATCTAACTTTGTATTAATAGAAGAGAGAGAGATGACAAAAGTCTTAAGTTTTGCTTTGGGCTTAGGAGATGGGATTGGTTGGGCACTTTCCTCTATCATAAGCCTCTTCCTTTTTGAAGCATGAGTTATTTCATGCTTTTTTGCCCTAAGAGACCCCAAGGGGTATACATAAGTATCTAGATAGATAGCCTTGGCATTAATCAAATAGGGCAAGTTACAAAAGTTTTAGGAAGGTAAGTATTTTTTTTAGTGAGAAATTTCTCATTTTCCTCATTTAAGGCTCCCACATAACGGTAAATGGTTGTGACATGAAAAAAGAGGATAAATTGGCTTTTAGGCTTTATAGTCGTGTAAATCAATTGATCTATAAGGTATTGGCCTATAAAATTGGTTGGTTCTTGGTTAGGCAAAACATAAATACTAGGTCTTTTTGAAAAACCTTTTCATTCTTATTACCCCTAGCATTTACAGAAAAAGTAATGATACGTTGAAGAAGCCAATTTGTAAGGCTCTTAATGTGTTTGGCTAGAGAAATTTATTGGTCATATTTGGTTCAATGGGGATCTCTGACCAAAATTTTGAATAAATGATATCAAGTATAAAGATAATGAAAGGAATATTATCTCCCACTTGAAGGTTGAAGAGGGTAGAAAGTTGGGGTAAAGGTTATAAAGTGTAGGTCCTTAAAAACCCTAAAAACTAAATTGTATGAAACTACTTTTGATTTTGCTCTCGTGCTCAATGTAATAATGCACATAAACTCCTTGAGGATCTGTTCATACCCTAGTTCATCCCTGAAGATAAACTCATTCCAGCCTAGGTTAGGCAGAAAGGTATGGATTTTATCATTAATTCCAAGTGTCTAAAGGAGAAAGGTAGAAGGAATTTTATTAGTTTGGATAATTTTATTGGGGTTTGCTTTGTACCTATCTTTTTCTTTAGATATTCCCTTCATTAAGTGAAAGGCAGGAGGGCTTAGAGGTTAAGCAATGCCCCTTTCCCTTTCTTTGCATTGGTTAGTTTCTTAGGCGTGATGAAGGAAGTTGAAAGAGTTTAAAAGGTTTGAAAGAAGAAATGAATGATAGATAAAGAAAAAAGGTAAAAGTGGAATAGATGAGTGTTATGATAGTTTAAATACGTAGAAAATTATTGAAAAATAGTAATAAAATGGTAAAATATGCATTAAATAAGGGGTTGGCACCGATTGATAGTTAAATTAATCAATGCCTGACAGTTACTAGAATTTCTTATCGCTATTAGTAGGTCATGATCGCTAATAATAAATTTTAGGAGTAACAAATAAGAATTCCTTAACAATAAAGGAGTTAATGGTCAAAGAATTTAAATTTTGAAAGAATTCTAGGCGGCTATTTTAGAATCTTGAGAAGTGAATTAGGAGTTTGATAGAAATTGATAAGTGCTTGCAAATAGAAACTGTGAATTATGAGGCAAAAAGAGAAACAAAGAAAGAATAAGAATTAACCTTTCTAAATGTGATAAACTTAATGTAATGATGATCAATTTCAAGCAAATTGGCATAGAAAAGCTCAATTGCATAAAGAATTAACATATCTAAAGTAATTAACATACATATTTATCAAACATATCATTCAATCAATCAAAATGACAAACACAGTGAAAAATATAAGGTAAGATCAATTTTCACCCTAAAGAACTTCCATCTATCATCCCTAGCTATCTTTTAATGAAGTTCATCCTTTCTTCATTAAGGGATTTAGTGAAAATGTCTATAAGTTGATGATTGGTATTAATAAACTCTAACACAACATCACCATTTTGGACACGATATTTAAGAAAATGATATTTAATGTCAATATGCTTGCTCCTATAACATTGGATGGGATTATTTGAAAGATTTATTGCACTTGTGTTGTCACATTTGATGGGAATATGATCGACATCCTTGCCATAATCCTTGAATTGCTATTTCATCCAAAGGACTTAGGTGTAACAATAACTTGCTGCCATATATTCAGTTTCGACGGTGGATAAGGCAATAAAAACCAAAAAACTAAGCATTCCCCTGCAAAATTGGAAACTTCAAAAGTGCTCTTTCTATCTAATAAACAATCAACATAATCTGCATCGGAATACCCAAGAAAACTAAATGATGAATTCCTAGGATACCATACTAAATGTAATGTGCCATGTAAATATTTAAGATTCCTTTTAACAACATCTAAATGAGATTCCTTAGGGTTTGATTAAAACCTAGAATACATTTATACACTAAACATGATCTCGAGTCTAAAAGTGGTGAGATAGAGGAGAGAACCAATCATACCTCTATACCTCTTTTCATCAATTAGCTTACCCAATTCATCTTTCTCTAGCTTAATGGTAGCACTCATTGGTGTCTTTGCTACTTTGCATTCATCCATTCAAACCTCTTGAGTAGATCCTTTATGTACTTGGCTTGGTTGATGAAGATGCCCTCTTTGGTTTGCTTGATTTGTAGACCAAGGAAGAACCTGAGCTCTCCCATCATGCTCATCTCAAATTTCCTAGTTATACACATAGCACTTCATAAAGAAATTCATTAGTAGCACCATATATAATGTCATAAACATATATTTGTATTGAATGCATATTGGTTGTGCCTTTTGACAAATAAAGTTGTGTCAACCTTGCCTTTTTCAAAATCAGTTTGTAAAAGAAATGAACTAAGCTTTTCATACCAAGCTCTTGGAGCTTGTTTTAAACCATATAAGGCTTTAGTTAATTTGAATAACATGATTTGAAAAAGTGTGAGACTCAAAACCATAAGGTTGTTCCACATAAACTTCCTTCTCAATGAGACCATTCAAAAATGCACTTTGAAAGTCCATTTGAAAATGTTTAAATTCATGTGATATGCATATGATAAGAGAATCCTAATGGCCTCTAATCTTGCTACAGGGGCATAGGTTTCATCAAAATCAATGTCTTCCTCTTAGTTATAACTTGTTGTAACCAATTTAGCTTTATTCCTGGTAATGAAACCTTACTCATCTAAATCATTCTTTTGGCCTAGGAATAAGTTCTCATACTTTGTTTCTCTCAAATTTATTGAGTTCCTCTTGCATAATAATCACCCAACTCTTATCATCAAGAGCCTCATTAATAGATTTTGGCTCAAATTGAGAAATAAATGCAAGATTATTATCTAATGCATGAAGTTGAGATCTAGTACTTACTGCCTTATATGTCCTACCAATGATTAGATCCTTTGGGTGATGTTTGGGGAATCTCTAATCCTTGGGAAGATCTTGAGCTAGAATTTTTGCTTGTTGTGGTTGAGATTCCTCAACTTCTTATGATGACTTGTTATGTTCAAGATCAATCAACATTTCTTTTAGAGTTAAATCTAGTTCCAATTTCTCAAAGTAACCTGTAAGATTATCAACAAGAGAACATTTCCTAAGATCAAGTTTACTAAATTCATCAAACACAATGTTCATTGACTCTTTAACAACCATAATACTTTTATTGAAAATTCTATAGGCTTTACTAGAGGTGGAGTAACCTAGAAAAATACCTTCATTTTTCTTAGAAGTAAATTTTCTAAGGTTGTCTTGGGTATTTAAAATGTAGCATTTGCACCCAAAAATTCGAAGGTATAGAATCTTAGGTTTTCTTCCATTCCAAAGCTCATAAGAAGTTGTGTTGAAAATGGGTCTTTTGAAAACACAATTAGCAATATAACAAGAAGTATTGATGGCTTCAGCCTAAAAGCAATTAGGCAAAGAATACTTATTGAGTTATAACCATCTCTACTAATGTTTTATTTTTCCTTTCTATAACACCATTATGTTGTGGTGCTCAAGGAGTAGAAAAATTATGAGAAATCCCATTCTCTAATAAGTAAGTTTCAAAAGATTCATTTTGAAATTCTTTTCTATGGTAACTCCTTATAGAAAAGATGAAGTAATCTTTTTCATTTTGAACTCTTTTTGCAAAATTTTTAAAAGCATCAAAAGTGTCATTCTGATGTGTTAGAAAGGATACCCAAATAAACCTAGACTAATCATTAACTAGAATAAATGTGTAATGCTTCCACTTAGACTAGCATTCCTAGTAGGTCCAATTAAGTTCATATGGATAAGTTGAAGAGGTATAGAGGTACTTACAATATTTTTTGCTTTAAAGGAAGTTTGATGTTGCTTCCCTATTTAGCAAGGTCCACAAGTCTTATACTTGGAAAATTTTAGCTTAGGAAGACCTTCCACTAGCTCACCATTAGATAGGCTTTTGTAGGAGCTCCATGCTAGCATGACCAAGTCTTCTATGCCAATGCCAAGCTTCATTGGTAAGAGACATAAGTCACTTGAAGGATTGGTTAGCCAAATTGTCTAAGTCAATTAAATAGGTATTGCCCCTCGTTTCACCCTTAAAGATTACATTCTTATCCATCAAAGTGGTAACCCTACATTCTTTAGGGTCAAAGGTGACTTTATTACCTTTATCACATAATTGACTTACACTTAACCAATTATGTTGTAAACCATTAGCTAAAAGAATATTGTCAATAAATGAACAATCATTCTTACCAATTATTCCAATGCCAATTACCATACCCTTGGCATTGTTCCCAAGAGTGACATTACAACCTTCCATCTCTTTTGTGGATATGAATAGCTTTTTATTGCCCATCATATGTTTTAAGCACCTGTTATCCACATGCCAATCATTGTCTTCATTTGTGGCTACCATACATTCCTACACAATAATAACCAATCACTTTTATTTAGATACCCAAACATACTTAGGTCTTAAGGGTTAGGTCTTGAAGGGTCCTCTAATTTGAGATGAGTCTTCCTAATATAACAAAAAATATTTATATAACCAAACTTCATACAATAATGACATTGGAGCTTGGATTTGCAAGTTTTTCCCCTATGCATAACTTTAGTATGAGTAAGAAGGCTTTCTCATACCATGATGATGTGAGTGTGAGCATGTTCATGAATGATTAAAGAGTAAAAGAGAATTTGGTATGTGTGTTAAGATGAACATGCTTCTTAGTATAGATGAATGCATGATTAGCCTTTTTAGGCTTAGGCTTTGAGCCTTGAAGTACCTTCCTCTTACCTTTGGGCATAGGTGGCTTAGTGCTAGGAGCACTTTTTGTCAAAATTACCTCAATACTAGATGTTTGAGGTTCTGAAGCTCTAATAAATGTTGTGAGAGAGGGTCTAGATGAAAGAGGCTCCATTAAAGCTAAGACCATGTCTTACTAGGGGAGGTTTTTGAGATACAATTAATGTATCTAAAGCTTTCTTTCCTTTGTGAAACTTAGAAATATAATTTCTAAGCTCAATTACCTCTCCTTTTAAAGAATCATTTTCCCTTCTCAAGCAATTTAAGACTCTCAATAGACTTTTTGAGTTCTTCATTTGAAGTCCTGAACTCACTTATGAGCTCATTTAATGAGTTAAATTGATTTTCTAGTTTTGAATATTTCTTTTTATAAGTTTTCATTTGTGACTTGTACTTATCATATCTCAAAGTAAGAGCTTCTAAGAGCTTATCATCTACATCATCATATGCATCATAATTATCACTACAGTGGGGTGAAGAACTTACCTCATTAGAAAAGTCCTCATGTACCATGAAATAGAGATTTGTCACTTCCACATGTTCATCCTCCTCACTAGCTTATAATCCCAAGTGGCTTTAAAGTATTTCTTCTTTTCTTTATCCCTTTTCTTCTTATTTTTCAATTTGGGGTAACCTTATTTAATGTGACATTGCTTGCCACACTCATAGCAGGTCACCATATTTTTCTTTTCCTTGAGGTTAGGAGATGCCTTCTTGAAGTTACTTCTATCCTTCTTTTTTTCTTATCAACTCCTTAGTTCTTCTAGAAAGCATGACCAACTTCTCTTCTTCCTTTTTCACTATCATCATTACATGAGACAAATTCTACCTTTTTGTCTTTGATTAAGGATTTAAGGGCTAAGGTCTTCTTTTATGTTTTATCATTCTTATCCTCTTGCCCTCTCATCTTCTTCATTTCCTTATCCTTTTTCAAGGCTAGCTCATGAGTAAGAAGCTTGCATATGAGGACATTTGTTGGCACCTTTCCAATTTCTGGATTGGCTCTTGAATACTGCATACCATTGCACCAAACTTTTCAGAAGGTAAAGATTTGAGTATTTTGGCATGTACCTCATGATTGGTGAGTATTCTTTTGAATTTCATCATATTTGTGACAATGGATAGGAGTTTATTCATTATATCAGTGATGTTTTCATTGTCTTTTATCATGAATAGCTCTCATTTTGTCATATACATCTCTAATTTGTTGGACTTTACCAAGGTTATACCTTTTTTATAGTTCTCTAAAGCCTTCCAAATTTCATGGGTAGTGAGGTAATGTTATACTCTTTTAATTTCCTCCCTTGACAATGAGCTAAAAAGAATTGTCATTACCCTTTTGTTCCTTCCACTTGATCTTCTATGAGCTTCCTCCCATTCCTCTTTTAGGATTAATTCTTCACTTCTGTCAACCACCTTGGTTAGAGGCTTCCATTCTTTTACAACTATATCCTAAAGATCCACTACATTGTTGTCCTAATATATTTCCATTTTATACTTTTAATGAGTATAGTTGGATCCATCGAAGTATGACTTAAAATGGGTGTGGATTCCTTCTTGTGTTATCTGTCTTTGCTCACACAATAAGGGTTTCAATGAGACCTTGCTCTAATACCATATGTTGGCCCTTAAGCATTAAGAAGGAGGGTTGAATTAGTGGGAAATTTAAAAATTTGGAGGGAAGATATTGAGAGATAGAAATCAAAGAAGTAAGAGAAAAGTTAGAGACATAATATTTTATAGTGATTCGAGTCTTAAGAAACCCTACATTCACTCCCCAATTCTTCACAATTGGGTATTTTCTAATAATAAATGGTGTTTCCAAGCTCACCCTAAACTTCTACACTTTGTGTTTTATGGCTCACACACAACCTTATAACTTGTGTTTCAAAGCTCACACAAAAACCTCTCAAATGTTTTCCTAAAAGGCTAACACTTAACCTATTATAAGAGTTTTACAACTAGGCTAACTATCAAATCTAGTAATAATGGTGTTTAATGCTCATACCCAACAATATCCACTTACATATAAGAATTAAAGGTTGAGAAAAAAATTATAAAAGTTTGGCTCTATTCAATGTTATTCTCTTGCATTCATGTATGTTTGGTTGAGTATTTATAGAAATAACCACCAAAGAGACATTATAAAAAAACTATGTCCAAATCTTTAAGGTATGCTAGGTAGATCTTACATTAAATGTCTGTTAGATAAATTTCACAGTCGTGATTTCTCCTATTGCACCAAATTTGTTAAAATCACGGTAGAGAACCCTATTTATATTTAACGGCTAGTCCACATGGCACGCTATCATTGGTCTTCTAAGAAAAATAGTCATTGTCTTCTTCGAACCAAACAAAAGTCGCAATCGTGATTTATTTTTCTTTTAGATGTAATTGGCACAGTAAGTCCGTCTATTTGATAAGGAGAATTTGCTTAATCAAGTTGAGATCTCGAAGATTATTTTACCCATATGAATTTTGATATACGAATGACTCTATTGGACATTTAAAAAGCTTTGGTTGTAAACTTGGTTCTCTCTTAACAACTCTAAAATTTGCATTCGCGATCATGGACACGATGGTCATTGTAAATCCATTTGATTGAATTTCATAGCTTTCTTGGCAAGATCGTGGTTGTGATTTGCTTTGTAAATTTTTTTGACCCAAATTCATTAATTCCTTTACAAGATAGCAGTTGCGAATTAAAGGTTTCTGATTGCAAATTAGGATGCCTTTCACAATGTTTGAGACTTAGACTCCCATCTAACTTCCAATGCTAGTCTATCTTAAAAACTTTAAAATCAACACTCAAAATTAATGTTAAAACATATCAATCTACATTGCCAAGATCAAAATAGAGTTTTGACTTAGGTTTAACTAACCTAGTCCAACATCCTTATTGTCACTCTCATAAATGTTTGTAAATGAACTCGTTATATCAGTTAAGCTCATTCATTGATCTTCAACTTGAAGGTTGATTTCATGAATCTCTGTTTCATCATCTTGGAAAGGTTCACTGTTGAGAGTTGAAACTTCCTCCATAGATCTAGCTTTTATTTTCTAAATAGCCTGTCAATTATTCTTATCATGTTTTAAGCTAAGATATGTGGCATAATACACGTATGTTGTTTGCGATGTATGGATAAATGGTTCATACTTATTGAATATCTTTTTATGATTCACATTAACAAGTTTACATTACTTGTGAACTATCATACAAATGTTTGGTCTAAGATCAAAACACTTATCATTGAATAAAACAGTTATAATATACTGTAGTGCAGGGTCCTCTGACTCCAAAACTTTAGCTAATTGACTATGGCAGACACTCTTATCAACACTATCATTTATGCCCTTTATGCAAACCCCATTATTATTAGTTGCTCTATTAGATCTATGTGTTCTTGAGTGAAATTTGTAATTGTTGACATAATATCTATGATGTAATTGACCTATTGCTAAAGCCATGATGAAAATATTGGTAACACTATTTGATTGATTATATGGCTATAATTTATATTAATTCAACTATTAAACATTAAATTGTGTTACACATACTTAAAAATACAACTTTATCGTGCATTTTGTATGCTCACATATTGATTAATCCAAACAATAAAATCATTCTCCATATATGTATCAAGTTGATTGTTAGCAAATGTTGGGCAACTTTGTCATAACCCTGACTTGTTCGTTAATAGCATATGGACAACACAACCAACATAAGTACAATCAAGCGCAATTCCATATTATCACTGTAAAATAGAAATCGGGGTGAAAACTTACTCAATAAAAGGTGTTATTTACTCAATTTAGCAAAATGTACATATGTGCAACATGATATTCTTTATTAGTCATCATTCTTGTTTTAACCCCTAATTGGCAACTTGTAGGTTTGAATATACTAAGCATTCAATCATATTCTTCATAATCTCCTATACATTAGTGATTATTATAGGGGACTTTTTGATGTAGTGTATTAATGTGTGGCTCAAAGTAAGGTGCATAGAAAGTTGAAGCTTTTTCAACCAAATACGAAAATGCATACCAAACCTTCAACCTGAGCTTTATTTTGCACATTATTTTTTAACTTTCAAAGGTACCTTCCAAATTGATACATTCATCGATATTAAACTGAACCCATGATTCTCACTTCATATGGAAGATGAATTGAGAGATTTTTCACAAAATCAAAGTAGCTTAGGGGAAATATACATTCAAGCTTACATAAAATAATAGGAATCTCTTGTTCTAGCTGTCTCGTATCATCTACTTGTATAACAATTGAAATTAAATCCTTGAAGAGAAAGTTCAACTCTATTAGGCCTTTACAAACATATGCTGGAAGGAGTTCTTAAAACGCAATTGGTATCGACTGTTGAATGAACACATGACAATCGTGACTTTTCATTACAAACAATTAAATCCTTTACATGTCCACACATCTGCCCATATTTCAGACATATCCATATAGAAATCACAATCTTTAATCCATTCACATAAAGCCTTATTTCCTTGTTTATCAAGAATGTAACAGGTTTAGTATATTTTCCAATTCTAAGATTGCGATCTAATTCCGCTCTTTAACAAAACTGCTTTAAGTTTTCCTTTGATTTGGCATTATCTTTGGTTTTTGCTTCCACATTCATCATCATATTAAACACATTATCGAAAACATTCTTCTTAATATCCATCACATCCAATTTATGCCTAATCAAGTTGGTTTTCCAATATGGAAGATCTAAGAATATGCTTTATTTCCTTTAGCTAGTTACCTTTGAAATTGGTCCATTCGCTGCACAACCATCCATATCAGTGACCTTCTATAATCCGTAAGCCTCTATCTCTATTAATATCTCATATTTAGACTGGATTAGTGGTGCAGTGTCAGTCATGATTTTATTTTCACAAAAGGTTGTTTTGTTCCTTTGAAATGGATCTTCATTGGGTAAAAACTTATGTTGGTTATCAAAACATGATGCCTTGCCCCATTTGGCAAATTAAAAGCATATGAGTTGTCCATGCGATAAGGAACATGCCAACTTTCTTATTGTACACTACCTTGATAACATATGAATATGCAAGAAAATCACTAATTGTCTATATCAATGCAGTATGTAGTTGAAAATTTTGCTTCTTTGACATATCATAGGTTTACACCCTAACTTTCCATAGCTTCTTCATCTCCACAATTAATGGTTACAAGAATACATCCAACTTCTCCTTTAGATTCCTCGGTCTTAGAACTACCACTGGTCAAAATATATATTCTTCTTTCATACAAATCTATTGAGGTAAATTATATGGATTGACTATTATAGGCAAAGATGAATATTGTTGTCTTAATTAACCAAATGGCTGAAACCCATCTATGCAAAGTCTAATTCTTACATTCCTACATTCAACTATAAATGTCGAATGTGATCTATCAAAATGCTTCCACGCTTCTGAGTTTAAGCAATGAGTCATCATGCCATCTTCTTCTTCAACATGCTCAGCATGCCATCTCATATTTTTAGGTGTGGCTTTTTACTTAGAACTTTCAAAAGTAGATGGAGTATATCACGAAAATGCACAAAACTTGTAATTGCTCAACTCACTTTCTCCCCAATAAAGCGTACAACAATTCTTACAATAATGTATCTTTTCTGCTAGTAAACCCATTCCTTGTATGATTTTTTTTGTGTTGTAAAAGTCTTTGATCATAACATTATTAGTAGGCAACAACTCATGCGTTAATTGGCATATGTCATCATAACAACTTTTAGACATATGATGTTATACTTTAATGTTCAACAATCGAGCAACAATCGATAATTGTTTATGGGTACTACATCTAGGCCATACTTCTTTATTTGCAGGCTACAACATGTTATACAAATATTGCTCTTCAGCATTTGGTGCTACATCACTTGCATGAAATGATGGACTAACAACATTAAATACCATTTCATGGTTGGTGTTATGAGATTCATAATCTATAATAGAAGGAAAGTTTATTTTTTCCACATTAATTGATGTTCCTAAATGTCTAGACATAATGACTAGGTACAAATCCATATTTAGTTAGATGGTACCTAACCATTTTAACATCATCATATCATCGATTTTGGCACCTCCTATGATTACATGGACATTTTATCTTATTTCCATCCATATACTTTAGATGACTATAAGCAAACATTGTAAAAGTTTTCATGCCCTCTAAAAATTTTGGATTTAATAGCCCTTCAGTTAGCCTATAATACATCCATTCATGATTTAAACTCACTGTTTTGTACCTAAAATTATGTCATAGACAAACAAATATCATTATGATTCACATTTGTAATCTCATACTTAGTACTTGTTCAATTTCATGTATTTTCAAGGTCTGAATCTAGCCCATTCAAATATGCATTGTCTATTGTCTCGATGCACTTATATAAATTTTGATATCATGTCAGCATAGTTCTTTAAGTGCACAATATAGAACATGTACAAACAAATGTGATAGATACCTTATCACAAGTTTCATATCACATTAATATGCACATATTTCAATATGCACATGGAGAAAAATATCATACTACTAAAATTCATAGTCATGTCATGATTTCAAAAATTCATTTTCAAACTATCCTATAGGATAATTTAGTGAATTACTTGCACTTAATGTGAGTAAGTCACTAAACGAGTTTCTAAGGCTTAACGCTAATAGTCTAACAAAATTTTGGCAAAGTTTCGACATGATTAGAACCTACCAAAACCACAACATGATGTACTTACAAGAAAAAAAAAAAAGCACTTCTAATATATTTCCAACTACAACCCCAATACTACAAAAAAATCTGCACAGAAAACATTTTTAACATAACCATTCATCATAACGAATTCATCATAAATCAATACCACAACCCTTCATCACAACCAATTCATCACAACTAAATTTATATAAATTAATGTATATTGTATAATAATAATCATCGAAACAAACATCATATTCCATAAGTAAGAATAATATCTTATAAAATTAAAACTTAATTTCCAATCTCTTCATTAATTATAAGAATTAACTAATAATGTCATAATTAATTACAACATTAATTGCACATAATTAATTACAAATTACTTCCCTTTTCATAATTAATTGCAAAAATTAATTAAAATTTTAATAAAATTAGTTACAAATTCATAATGTTTAATTAATTCTAATATTATTAATTCATAAATAATTTGAAATAATATACTAAAAATAATTCATAATGTCGTAATTAATTTGTTATTTCCTAACTAATATACCAATAAAATATATCTACTAACAAATTAATTCCTACTAATTCATAACTTTCTAATTAATTAATAGATATAATCTGTAATAATTACTTACAAAATTCATAATTTTCTATCACTTAAAAAATTCATAACTAATAATTATTTCTTAATTTTCTAATTATTATACAAATCAAAATAATATCATATATATTAATGTTTTTAATTAATTTCAAAATTAAGACTTCATTCCCAAGTTTCTATTTATTACCCAAACTAAATTCATATACTCAAAATTACTTCCTAATTTCTAGTAATTACAAAAATTAATTATGATATTAGTTACATAACTTAATTTCCTAACAAATTAATATATTTTAATTCTAATGAATCACATAAGTTTCTCAATAATTACTAATTCATAATTTCACATAATTTTCAAATTTTACATGGTTTTCTCAAAATTTCAACTAATATTAACTAAATAATATCTAATATTTCAAAATTTCATATTATTTATAATTTCAAATTTAAAAATAATTCATACATAATTAAATACACATTATTTTCACATAAATCTCCTAAATAAGTATTTCTTTGTTTTTTTTCAAAATAGCAAAATGTTGGCCCTTGTACACTAATAAGGGGATTAAATTGGTGGGAAATTTGAAATTTTGAAGGGAGTTAAGCAATTCAAACATCAGAGTAAGGAGGTGAAAAATCAACACAAGCAATTTATAATTATTTGGGTGTTAATAGATCCTCCGTCCACTCTCTAATTCCACAAACTCTTAATAGTGTTTTACAAACTCATACAAAATTTAATGTTTAGGTTCACCTTAAACCCTAAATTACAATTGTGTTTAAGAATCACACAACTTTACACGAGTTTTTCTCACTTTGGCTCATTCTAAAACCCAAACCTAAAGTGTTTATGGCTCACACAAAACCTTAAACAACCCAAGTATAAACAATTTAAGAGTTTAAACTTTAAGAATTAAAAGTGCAAGATTTGGACATAATAAATGACTATCCTCTTGCATTCAAAAAAGTTTGTTAGGGTATTTATAAATTTCAACCACCAAAGAGTTGTTACAAATAAAACTATGTGCAAATCTCCAAAGTTAGGTTGGCAAATCTTGCGTTTAATGCTTGTCAAAGTCAAGTCATAGTCGAGATAGGGAAGTTACGATCGTAATTGACAATTTGCTCTGGATTTTACCCTTTCTCAATCATGATCTTTAAATGTGTTTAATGGCTAGTGACAGTTATCACTCAAGCATTAGTCCTTCAAGAAACTAGTTCTTGAATACCTCTAATGAATTACGAATGTCATGGTAATGAAATTGTGGATGCAACAGGCTACTCTAACAATATAACTAACACAAACAACTTTTATTTCTTTTGAATTCTAACTTCCATACATGAGTTGTACCTCAAATACTCTATAATTCTCACTAACCATGAATGATTCACATGTCATGAAGGGTTAATTTATGTGGGAAGAAGATAAATTAACTTGCTTATTTTCCCATAACCAGAAAACCTTAGGATTCGTTCCTAAGCAGCTCACTCTTTTCCCTCTCCTTCTTATTCTTCTTCCTTTCTTTCTTTCTTCCTTATCTTTCTCTTTCTTCTGTTGTCCCTCATGTTTACCCTCTCTATTTTGATCCTAAAGGGTGAAAGTTTCCACTTGTAAACCTATTGTAACAAGATAAAATCATGGTGTTTCATTTTCATTGATTGGAAGTTCACTTTTTGCTTTTTAGACCATCTTCTTCACTCCTTCATCACCTACATCCATCTCCTAATCCCTAAATGCTTCTTATACTTTTAAATAAGCTCTAAAACACCATTATTTATGATGTTATAACATGCACACAACATAAGATAATTTTTCATGTAACTATACAAACATTACATATATGTTCAAGTGTCCCAAATGCAATGGTGTTAATGTCATCATCGTGCTTAAACAATTCACATGTTTAAATGATCATTTATCCAATACATATGTTCATGTGGATTTCAAATCATTTATGAAATGAATATGTTCATGTGATAATGCTAATGAATGTGGATAGGGATGTTAAATTTC
>CATIWR010559445.1:0-47257 GCA_949677035.1 Omphalea diandra | reverse complement strand
ATTTATTCTCACAATTTTTTTATCCATCTATTTAACACTCAGCCACCCAATTATATTGATAATATATATATATATATATATATATATATATATATATATATATATATATATATATATATATATATATATATATATATATATGGCCTAATGTCAATTTAAATTCAAATTTTTGTGTGTCAGTGCGATTTTGATCAAAACTTTAAAATTATTAAAATAAGCCAAAATCATGAAATTCAATATAATGTAAGAGCAATCCATGTCTAAATCAAAATTAATAATAGCGTATAGGCCAAAATCGTGAATCACATAAATATAAAGGATATTTTCAATTAAAATTTTGGTATTTTTTATATAAATTTTATTAGAAATTACATCATTGATATATGGACTTACTAAAATTGTTCTCAATTTTACGATTTTGGCATATTCTGATAATTTTTAAAATTTGGGTCATAATTACACTAATATACAAAGATTTTGAATTTAAATTACTATTAGGTCTATGTATAATCTTCAAGTTGTTGTCCAAGCTCAAATCTTGCTCATTAGCTTGTCCTGGTGCAACACAAGTCCAACTCCCTTGTGCCAATCCATTGAGTGCATCTCTCATCTTTTTGACTTAGCTTTTATAACAAGGCCTTCATGATGTGCAAAGAATCTTAAATCTCTTGAAGTTTTATCAACATTTCTATGATTATCATAATTTTTTGTTGCATATATTTTAACACTATAACTTGTTTATTATACATATAGAATTCATGAAATTTAAGATATTTTTGAAATAAAAAATTAGATAAAATTTCTCATTGAGAAATTTGGTAAAAACTCACTTCTTATGTGAGTTATTGAAATCTATTATTTTAATAATTTTGATCAATGATGAATTTTAAAGTTTTCATAATTTTTTTTTCGCACCTAAGTGATGAATTTTATTAAAAAAAATCTATAGATTTTATGAAAATTCTCAAATCAAACATTGTCTATTTTCACATATCATGTATGTACAATTGATTTAGTAAATCAGCAATTTTTAATATAACAATAAAAAAATCAAATTGAAACTGATGAAATAAAAATTGAAAACATTAAACCGATCGATTTCAATTGAACTTTGATTCGGTTTCCTTTTTTTTTTTTTTTGCACTCCTAACGTACATTGTCCTTTTTTGTCTTTGTCTTTTCATGAATTTTATCAAACATTAACCTTGAAGCTTGGTACTTAACCAATTCAAATCAACTTAATTAAATAATCAGTGTTAAAAATACTATAGTTGGCTTCGGTTTGTGAATTTTGGAAAACCATAGTTCTAGTTTAATTTAGTTTCATTTTTCTAACAAACCAACAAAATCATATTGAATCACCTCTGAAAAACCATAGTTCATTTATTAGTATCATTAACAGATGTTACTTTCTTTTTTTTGAGTCATTAGAATATAAAGCATAGTTGTATTAAATATACAATTAATATGTTCTATTAATAAATATCTAATAAATATTTAAGTTATACAACAAATATTAAATTTTAATTAACTTTTTAACATAAAAAATATTTCTTCCATCCTAATATTATTGGTCATATTTTCTTTTTTAAAAGTTTCAAAAAATAGACCACTTTCTATATTTAGATGTTAGTTTACTTATAAATTGTCAAATTTATCTGTCATTAATTGTCAAATATATCTATACTAATAATTCAATCTTTCTCAATTGATTTATATTGAAATTTCTTATACCTCTTTCTTTTATCCTTTTAATATTTTGTGATTAATGAGATTTTACCAAAAATAAAATCTTATACATTGTCAACTTTAAATAAATGAAAGTTTTTTACTAAATTTCATAAAATTTAGTGCACTACAATAAATAGTATGAAAGAACATTTTAGTTAAAAAAAAATTGACTATTAACTAATAAAATTTTACTTTCTTAATCCTTGTGTAAAAAAAAAGTGGCCTATAATATTGGAACGGAGAAAGTATTAAATTTTAAAATTAAATAAACCATCATGATATATATATATATATATATATATATATATATATATATATATATAATAGAAGTTTGAATTACATTTCTATTTAGATTAGGCGGACGGATTAATAGTCGGATTTAGTTTTTTGTAGAAATTTGAACGCAATGCGTCAATGCAATTATTGCTATTATTATTATTAATGTATAATTTGAATTTGTGTATTATTATTATTATTATTATTATATGATTGAAATTTGATTTCTAAGGTTAATTTAGATAAAAATTACAATTGGATTTTATTTAATTTCTTCAAATGAAGTGACATTCAACAAACTTTTAGTTGTATATTTTTTAGATATTTAACAACTATTCTATATTATGAAAAATTTTGGTATATTTTATCTTTTGAATAAAAATTAAAAAAATACACATGTATAAATAAATTTAAAATTCTTAGTTTTAAATCAAAATAGATTATCAATGCGAATAGATTTAAATATTACCTACTTAATTTTAAAATTTTAAAAATAAAAATAATGCATGATTTTCATGTGCAAGACACGTGGTAAAATTATATACACACATACGTAAACATGTGTGCGTTTTTTCAGCATGTGCATTATACGTGTTTTCATTTTTTAAAAATTTTGTTTATATATTTCCTTTTATATTTTTTTATCTGTCAGTTATAACTAGTGTTTTAGTTGTAGAAATTGAACTTACTTTAGATAATACTATATATAATTATTTATATGAGAAGACTTCATGCAGCAATTAGACTTTCACATTTTTATATATTGTTATTATGTATTTATTTAATTGTTGATGGGCAAATTGAAACCGTGCATGTGGTTGCTTTATCAAAAATAAATAAAAAAATCTCATGTGATTTTAATTTACTAAAAAATAGTGTTGATTCTTTCCATGTGCATGTGAGAAATTGTATGGATAAATTTTTTTGCTTTTCAACAACTTCTTTCTTTTATAATATTACCATTGAATATATTATTTAAAATATATTTATAAATATTAAAAATTTAATTTTTTTGCAAAATATAATTAAATATATAATGATAGAATTATTTTCAATTTCAATTTTAATTATTCATTTTATATAATCCCAATAATATAATTTATGACTCAGTAGTTAATGAAATGTTATACTATGATTTGGCTTGATTTAATCTTCATTAATTTCATATATGATTCTTTGATGGCAATTTATAAGTGCAACTATGAGATAGATAGTAATTGAATTTTAAACAGTGCATGAGTTAGTTTTTCATTAATTTCTCGTATTTGAAAGTAAATTTATTAATTAACTTTTATTTAACTTTATCTATTAAAAAATAAATAATTTTATTAACTTCTATTTTAGACTCACTTACATTCATGTATTTTGTTTTTTAATTTATTTTTATTGTAATCTTTTTAAGTTGATACATAAAATACCTAAACTAACCTTTAAAACAATATTTCGGTCGATTAAAAAATTTTATCCCCAACCATACTTTTATATATACTATAGATATGGCCCGGCCGGGGCTGAGCTATTTCAACCCAAGTTCATGTCAACCCTAAAACGATTCAGGCTAAAAAGTTTTGCTCAAGTTCAACTCAGCTCAAACTCACAAAATGGGGAAAAACAACTGGAGTTTTGAGATATAGCCCAACTGAATTTATAGTCCTACATTGACTGGGTGCTGCAGAACAGAACTGGTATGCAAGGCGTTTGTTGTATCGTGAAATATTAACTACACTAAGCTTGGAGCTTTAGAGTAAACCAGCAAAAACTTAAAGAAGATCCACCTCCCTCACCCCACCGAAAAAGGAAGAGGGAAAAAGAATATGAACACTAAGATATAAATTAATGTATACAATTGAAAGAAGAGTTTATGCTGGCCGTCCATTTAATTAACTCCCTCAAATCTTACAGATTCTTATTAAATAGGACTGAACCAACATTAATATGTACCTATTGGTCTAGAGGCATCCATTCTAGTTCCAGATGTAGCTCTCCAGATTCAACGTTCTGGAGCTTGAGTGAGATCTCCTGTTTCACCTTCCCATCAACAATGTTAATGATGCTATCATCTATAAGGGCGTTGTCATGCGATTTCAGCCATTTTCCAATCTGCATATTTCCAAACATCTCTGGGTCCCCAAATGCCATGGCTGATGTTATTAAAGGCTGGATATCAATCTCCGCTTCTCCCATTATGTCGTCTGCCGAAAATGTGTCATGATCAAAAACTTGCTGCAATGTGGGAAATAAAAGATCAGAGAAGCCATGAACTCAGGAAGCTTAGAATAGCAACGAACTTAATGATTTAAAAATAATGATGAAAGAATTATAATGATAATTCTTTCATCATTATAATTTCTTTTTTTAAATAAGAATAAGGCTTAAACATTTAAAGATCCGTTTTTCTTTTAGGGCAGTTTCAGTTTAACATATCAATTCAAACTAATATGTTATACTAGAGTTCCAATTAAAACCTCTCATTTAACAATTGCTGCCAACATGACAAGAAATACACAACCACATTATTCTCTTTGGGCAGCAAAATAAATTGTCAGTCAGTTTCAAGCACATTTTACACTAAAATTTGTATGCAAGGGTAAACAATGAAAGTAAAAATGATATATACACCACTTATCCTAATTGCAAATTATGATAGGATAGTGTCATGTTTCATTTACCATCCAGCCAGCTGTGCAATGCAGTTCACGTCTCTAATAATAATTGCAACTATTGCATGTGGTTTCTAATTGAACCTTTCCAATAAATTTTATGATTTGAACTGATAATTAAAGTTAAGGAAATCAAAATCAATGTCAGAGTTCATGACTTTATATTGATTTGTTATACAAGGTATGCCTTATCTGTGAATAAAATGGTGGACACAGCTAATCTTCAAAAAACATATGCATGACAACGTGGCAGACAGAAAGAGAGCATGTGCATGCTCCAAGTAGGTGGTTTCATAAATAGCTATGGATTAAAATATCAAATTCCACTAGAGAATAACCATGAATTCTAATATACACGGCACAAGGTATTCCAAGTTCCAAAGAATAGATTCTTAAATATAATTTTCACAGTGCTTTACCCGCACTGCAAACAGCCCCCATAACCCACTCTTTGCTGTTTACTTCTTCCTAATTCCATTCGATTTCAAGGTCTAACCATCCGCCTAAACTGAAAATCCAGCCCAAATAATCAACCCCAAAATTATCTTATGTCACATGTTATACAAACTTTTGCTTGGTAAGTCACTAATGATATCTAATCAACAACAGTGGCAGCAGTGAGAGATAGTATAGTATAGGTATGAGACATGCTAATATGAATTTCAATGGAATATACATGTTATTAACTGCAATTCATACGGGTAAATTGTGAGGAAAAAAACATTGGCAACATTCCAACTCTAGCATGTTGAATTATACAGACCAACATTCCGTTGAGAAGTGTGCAACCTATAGATGCAGACCTCATTTTATGAGTTCATCAATTTTGGTTTTTCTTGTAAATTTAGTTATTTAGGAGGATTTGTTATAATTAGGAAACAGAGGCTTTTACCATCTAGAAGGTTTTTTTCTTCCTTAATTTGGGGTTCAAGGTAGTTTAATAATCTCGTACTCAAATTCTCATGGCATGCAATGGAACAGCTATGGGATAAAGATATTCAGCACCTGAAAACCTAAGGTATGACGATCAACTAGTTGACACTGTTCATCACTAATAAAGCAAAGAAAGTAACTAGATATGAGTATTTAGTTATTTGCAACATCATAAATAGGATAAACAAACTTACCAACTTTATGGGCCCGAAATCTTGTGGAACAGACAGCATGAGTTGTTCATCCCAAATTGGATTCAAGTTGCTCCTTACTACAGTTGTTTGTGCCGTCTAATAACAAAACCACCAACTTTATTATCAGTAACAAGCACCATTTAACAAGATCAGCACTGCTTCACTTGTTAAATAAAATTCTAATCGTCTAATTTATCAACACGAATTGAAACATCAAAATACACATGTTAACTTCAGACTAGAGGAACACACGTCCCTCTTCTAAAGGAAAAATGACTGTGACACTACCAATTTCTAGCAAACATCTGACAGGTCATTCAAGCATGTAATTGCCATTAAAGAAACTAGATAAAAGGAAATCCCAAGGTCCTGAAAATCAGCATAATTACAGTTAAAAATGATTATGGAACATGTATAAACCAAGGACTTCAAAAAAGAAAAGGAGAAAAAAAAAAGTCACTAACCTGTTTCCCAAGATTGAGGACCACATAAGGATCACTTGACAACATATCTCTGATAGCTAAATTAGTACCATTTTTAACTTTAACCTTCAACAATCCAATAGATTCCACCATACCTTCCTCCTGCAAATTTCAACATCAGAGTGAGTGATGGTGAACTAATCTTTCGCAAATATTGTTATTATCAATACTTAACTACTTTAAATGATTTAGCACTTTGTAGTGATGACATTCAGAATATCAAGAAGGTAAACTTTCTGACTTAAAGTTTGTATGATGCATATGAAGTGCATGGCTACAGGTCAGTTGACAAGTTTGTGCCCTCACAATTAACAATATGAAACTATTATACATTTCAAGTACAAAGAAAAATATGGAAATTAAAAAAAATATTCGAAAATTACCGCTTCCTGTGATGTACTTGAAATTCGAAAACTATCCAAAATCTTCCTAGAAAAACTTGATTGAAGAGAAATAGTAGACTTTCCCGATGTAATCCGCAAGCTAGGTTTCAGAAATTCTTGAAGTTCATACTTAGACCTACATGAAAATTGAAAATATTCAAGGGATCACTAATGCTAAGTCCAAAGCAGCAAGAATAGTGACTGACATTTAGAACTGACCACAAGAGTGATAAAGTTGAAGCTTAAATACAGATATTAGGTAGTTGTCATACAGGTAAGTTGTAGTTTGAAGTCCAGTACAAGGTATCAAAAATTTATGCTCTGATTTTTGTAATAAAGCAACAACTAAATCTTTTTCTAACCTGATGAATCTTCTACGCTCATCATGATTGGCTTCTGGTCGCAGCTTTGAGACTCCCTCAGGTATAAAGGCCTCGTATATTGCATTAGCAGCAGAATTTCCTCCAACTTCAATCATGGCATCAATTTCTTCATCAGACCACTCATCCAATGTCACAGACAAAACCTGTGAGTCAAAATTAATATTGTCCATTTAAACCATTCGAGACAGATTTTGAACATCTTTGTCATATAAACATAGACAAAAACACATGCTCACACAACAGAAGTTGTAAGCATCATGTATAGGCATTCAAAACACATCACCACCTTTAGATCTAACAAAAAAAATAATTGCGTTTTTCCATTCTTTTTACAAACTACAAGTAGTCAAAAAAATATGGGGAAAAAAAAAAAAGATTCAACCTGGTAAATAAACCTTATAGGCCACAGTTGACTGATACATGCTGCCATAAGTAGTTCAACACAACACTTGGGTTTATCATCCAAAACCAATAAAAAAAAAAAAATACTAACCAAAAAAAGAAAACAAAAGGAATTGGTGTCACATGTCTTGCAACATCGAGTCTCACTCTAAAATGTTTTTACATTGTAAGGTGGCCTAGGCTATTTGTAGCTATCTCTTCGGTGTTATAGGAGATATTTGGATCTCTGCACCATTTAGAGACTTTTGTTGGTCTAAGATGGAGACAGTCTGCTCGTAAAAAAGAACCTATAATACTTTGGAATTGTGCTTTGCTTACAGTGCTAATGCTTCAGTTAAAGTTTATGTTTCAGAAAACATGACTTGATAGGAGAAAAATAGAACATTGTTCAAAGTTTCTAGTCTTTTCGATTTGTCTCTTTTGTTTAGTTGATTTAGGAGGATATCTTATCCTCCAGGCAGTATTATCCTTTCCCTTTTCAAGAAATTTCCCTTCGTTATCCGAAATTAGAAGTATGAGAGATTGGCACAATTCAAGAATAAAAAAGAATAACAAAACTAAATTTATCTCTTGCAAACATGTTTCTGCATGTTTTAACAATCAGTAGATCTTGTGAGGTGATTAAACTGGAGCAAAATGTGAGCATTACCTTTGATACATGAGTACCAAGGCTTCTGTGCACACCACAACACTTTAAGCATATAAATACTCCAATATTTGCAGACCTGAAAATAAGATTACAGGGTGAATAAATCAGATAACATGAACTCCTTAACCTTTTTTATTCCTTCAATTCTGTGATTGTTTTCCCAGAACCAAATGCACAGAATGTTACACAGCAGCAGAAAAGTCTGAATATAAGATGCTGAAAAGAAACATTTTTTCCCCTCCTTTTAAGATCTGATGACAGGGCTACACTAGATGGTTTAGTACTCTACCATCATGCTAAAACGCTTCTCACCCCCATACTAAAGGTTAGTATTAGCCGTAGGGCCGCTACACTGGGATGTAGAAAAATTCACTCCAATAATATTAACATTTATCACGATCTGAAGGCATTGAAGATGATGAACTTACGCCCATTTAGGATCTGGAGCACCACAATCAGCACAGAAGCGATTATCACTTTGAAGCAGTAAATCTTTTAATCTTCTGTTACCTGCAAAGCAACAGTCAAAAAATATACAGTTAATTAAAATAATATGAAAAAAGCAGTCAAGTGAACAGAAGCTAAAATTGGAAAATTAGTGATTTTATTCAGTTTTTCTTAGTTTTCAATTTTCATGAACTAAACCACCCTACCAATTCAAATCTAGAGAGAGAATCACAAATAAACCTGAACTGAGACCAAACTGACAATAATCCACTTATTCTTTCCACATTGGGTCAACCCTAATAGGTTTAATTTGAAAATTTAACCTTACCCTTATAATGAAGAGACCCCATGGCAATTTGAACTAAGGGTAAAAGGGGGAAAAGCACTTAGAAAAGACAGTAAAGAAAATCAAATGACACTTCTATGATGCATGAAAGGAATCAACATTTCTTTCAACATTGCATCAATTGAAGATGGGGAAGGGAGAAAAAGATGACCAACTTATTGCCCTGATGGCACCTGTGCCAGTGAAAAGCTTCTTTATGATATGATTAATCACCCGGGAGTATAAACTATTTGCATAAAACTGGTGAAAGGTCACAAAGGCCTTAAAAAGCTCCTGTCTAGCAGAAAATCTAACAATAAGAGAAAACTAGGCTTTGACATGATGCTAAATGACCAAAACCTCTAATTCAAAGCTTAGTTAAATATTCATATGTTTGCTTCTAACATCATCCAAAATGAGAATTCATAGCTACCAGCAGTCAGTCACCAGAAAAGTATTCATACTTATAACAGCTGAAAGCATTGTCATTCCTTGAGGCATCAGAAGCATACCTGAGCCAGGCTTTTGAACTTCTGACGAGCGGCTCATTGCTTTGCTGATAACCAAAAAACATCCAACAAAGCTCGTCTTGGCCAATTTGTCTGATAATAATAATAATAATAATCATCCCAAATACAGAGGACGACAAAACCAGCAACAATAATACTACAATGCAAGCTCTTAATTTTTTTTTTTAAAAAAAAATCATTTTGTACGTAATCAACATCTTGGTCATTTGGCCAAGAACCAAAATAACCAATCCAACCAAGTGGAGGAAATCAAGAAATCAAAGTTTCTATCTACTTTATCGTCCTTCTCACCATCAAACCAATACAGATATAAACTAAGAAATCGCAATCAATGGCTTTAATCAACTGATTATTTACATGCCAAACAGAAATCAACAATTGAAACAAAGAAGAAGTTCTAAATGTCAAAGCAAGAAATAATTAACGAAGAAAAGTAAAAAGAAAATAGAAAGACAAAATGAAATTCACCAGGGAATGTCCGTTTCTTTGTCAACGAATTCGAATCCAAAAAATCCTTCTTTTTCCTTTCTTTTCCTTCCCTTTCCTCTAGAGAGAGAGAGATGAGAGAAAATAATGGTGTGTTGGTTTTACCGGTAGAAAGAGATAGAGCCAAGTAATGGGAAGAGCTGCAACTTTACAGGAGAAATTATTTCTAGCCTTTTCTAATATAATGCAATAAAATATAGTGATGAAAACTACGTAAACTATATAAAAATTTGTATGTATAGATTCTAAGGTGACCTATATATATATATATATAAAATTTTAAATTATAGGTATAATTTACTAATTATTTATAATAATTTAATTAACAAATAAAATTATTTAAAATAATAGCATAATTATATATTAATAAACTTATTATATAAATATTTTAAAATATATTAATACCGAATTAGCTGTTGAATTGATTTAGCCAATTTAATTATGTAAAATATTAAATTATTATATATAAAATACAAATTATAATTAGTTATAAAATAAAAATATATCCACATAAAAAAATTTAGTAAAAAAGATAATGAGGAATTAAATTTTTATAAATTTTTAAGAAATTAAATTAAAATAATATAATTGTGATTGAGATTAACTAATCTATTCATTAATTTTTTTAATTTCTCAAATTATATATATATATATATATATATATATATATATATATATATATATATATATATATAACCACAAGCAGCTTTCTTTTTTTTTTTTTTTTTTTAAGGAGAAAATTAAAAAACGTGCGAAATTGATAATTAACTACCAAATGCTGTGGTCGTTAAGATTCGTTGGAGTGGTAAAACTGTAAGTAATAGTAACCCTGGGCTTGATTTGGATTATGATAGTTTGGTTAACAAAAGCGAAATCAGACAAGATTATGTGAATTCAAAAACATATGGTCAAAACACGTACAAATACTAGTCTATACCCATATTTTTATTCACTAATTAAATCGACAAAATTAAAAGTTAATCGATGATTTGATTTGATTTAATATTTAAAATTGATTAACATAAACTAGTCAAATTTTAAAAAATCGACTGAAATTGAAAATAAGATGAAATTAATTCAACTTAAAATGACGTTGTTTTGTGAAAAATTTTTAAAAATTACACTATTTTACTCAAAATCTAAATATTACAAATGTTTTTATTGCATCATCATATTATAGTCTTTCTATTTTTAAATATTTTAAGTATTATTTATATATTTAAAAAAATTAAAAATTGATCAATTAAATCAAATCGACTAAATCGAGAATTGTCAATCAATTAATTTGATCTTTGGTCTAATTTTAAAAACATCGGTCTAAACGCAAGCACCAACATTTTCTTTTTCTATCTCCCGTCATTTATTATAATTATCATGTGATTAGACTTGATCATTTCTAACTCCACTACAAAATTTAATTCAAACTTGTTCAAAAAAAACAAGTTGATTCAACTTAAAATTAAAAGAGATATAAAATAATTCAACTTGAATTTAATTAGATTTTATTGGTAGTTAATCCAAATGATGAAATCTTAATTTGAAATATGAATCAATCCAATTGATCAATTTAAATTATTAAAAAATTTAAAATTTATGTAAAAATTAAAATAATATTTTGTTCTTTAAAAAAAGCTCAAATTATTAGTGCTTGACTTAAAATTTGAAAAATAATCTAATTTTTTTCTATATATTGACTGATAACCAATTGTTGTTCATGTCTTCCATGATTGTATCTATGAACTCAATGATACTATCATGTTATGAGCTTCTACAACGAACAACGATCACATGCTTTTGTGGTCCATGAAGCTTTTATTCAAATTATGTCTTTCAGCAGTGAAAGAATGAGAGAGATGGTAGGATGGAGAGCTTCTATCCATGAAAAAAAATTTCTACATATACTAAAGAAACATAAAAATTGTTCAATTAATGGATAATCAATTAGGAGAGATATTCTTCTTTAAAAAAATTAATCTACTATTCATTTAAATTCTTAAATTTCATCATTCTTTTAATTATCTGTAAATTATTTTTGTAAACCCAAGTTTGATATTATTGTGTATAGTATATGTAGAGCAATTATAAGATGTCCCATGCATAATTATATTGTTTGATATCCTTTAAGAATAATGCAAAACAAGTAAAGACATGGAGACCTAAGCTTTATAATTAAAAAGCTCGAAAAGTAGGTTTTTGGTATGAATAGTGAAAGTCCAACAACCCTTGAAGGGAGGAAACAACAACCATCACATGTATTTAGACTCAATGATCATTGAGCTTCTGACCCAATGACTATTGGTCAAGCATAGAAAAGATAAGGCTTTTGAGGCCTTTTTCTTAATTGCTCGTTATTTCAAGCTTAGTCATTAGATTATTCTCAAAGACCATTAGAAAGGCCAATGACCATTGCAACCCCTTAGGGAGTTATACATTGGTGTGGTTATAAGGCTATTCAATATTTGTTACAACTTGATCTCTCCTCTAGATGAACCATATAGCTAAGAAAAAGCATGAACTAGATGATATAAGCATAACGAAAACATTTTAGAGATATAAATATAGTTATTATATTGCTAGTCACATAAAAACATTCCTCCTAAAGTAGCTATTAATACGAATGGGAAAAACTCTGTTATAGTTAGTAGCTATTCAAATAAAAGAAACTCTATTATAGTCATTTCTATGCATTCACATACTCTACAAAGAGGGATACAAAAAGTTGAATCTATTAAAATAAAAAATTGAAAGATTTTATTGAAATTGTTTATTTGAAAATTAATTGAAAAGCTAATTATAGGTTTTTCTCTCTATTGGAATAATAGAGTCATTCTATCTTTTGCTCCCTTTTTTCCTTTGTTTTAAGAAATATAGTGATCAATTATGGTTCTTTCATTTTTTATTGATTCTTTTTATGATTGAGATGGCTTGAAGAGCTTATGTGTCCTTATAGATTTTGTTCATAAATTAGTGAAAATTCAAAGAGCTCTATTTGCCTCTGCCATTCTATGAGTCTCTTCCTTTTTCTGTATGGCATTACCATTCCTTTTTATATTATCTATTAATTCAAAACTTAACTTAAAAGACATATTTCAACCTGAATGTTTTGAAATGCCTTAAAAACTGACGAATGGAAAATGCTTTTCTTTTAATGGATCCTATTTTAATGGAAATTTGATGAATCAATCCGTCGACACGTTTTACTCCACGTATTGCTTGATCTAAAATAGATAGTGAATTTATTTTTATCTTTTGTTGAATCTTTACTATTGCTTGATAGATAATATGATAAGCCAATGTTTTTTTTTTTCATGTTTCAAAATATGGTAAACCTACATATGGCTTTGATTGGACTTTTAAAAAAAAAAAAAACTGATTTTCCTATACCCTTTTTGCAATTTTCTCCTTCCAACCCCTTATATACTCCTTTAATTATGTAAAGATCATAAATTTATGTTCAAACATCTTCCAAACATCATTAAGAGTTTAAATATTATAATTTCCTTTAAGACCCATAAAATTTCCTTAAAGCTAACTTGTTCTTTTTGCAACATTTGTACTTGTTCTTGGTCAAGATCTTCTTTCATCCTCTTTGACATAAAAGTAAGTGCCTTGATCTATATTTTAAAATTAATTTTATATTGGTTTGTATTATGGATGCAATTACCCATTATTTAGATATTGTTTAAGACATTCTTAAAGGAATATTCATAAAAGGTCAAGTCAATCTAAGAAATGGCTCCTAATAAAGAAATGTGACATAGGAGGAGATGGTGCCATCCATTGCCTCAAGAGGAGATTTCCACTAACTCAATCTACCTTATTGTATTAAGATGTTTGTTATGGTTATTATATGAAGATATATATTTTTTATGCAATTGTATATATATCTTGTTTTCAAATGTTTTATAGGGATTCATAATAAGATCATATAGTTATTAAGTATGAAAAGCTCACCCCAAACTTGTAAAACCTTATAAGTTGAAGAAAGATATGTATGGAGGATTTTATTTTATATCTAGTTAATGGATTAAGAATTCGTATTATTTGAACTTTATATGTATTTGGAAAATTGAATTAAGGTTATGTAATGTGTTTTAGATATCTACACTTGGGTTTGTAGGATTGATAACTATAAGTATTTATGTACTAAATTGTGTAAATGATATGTAGTACCTTTATATGGTTATGATGGATAATACTATGATTAGTGATGATGTTAAGGATTTATGGCTATTTCATTGTTTAAACCTTTTTATTCATCAAGGATTCTCTTATAAAATGTAACAAAAATGAAATGTTTTTATGAAATGAGGTACCAAGTTATGGTGAGAAATCTCCCTTATCCTTGATGAATTTTTATGTAGCTATTGACTTTATGATTATGAATATATGATAAATAGGTTGAGTTTGAGTTTGAATAAAAAAGATGATGTAAACATGTTATAGTAAGTTTGTAAATGAAAATAGTCTATATTATAGTAGTTACCATATTAAAGTTAAGTTTGTTATTAGGTTTGGTGACCTTAAGTATTTCCAATCCCCAGCACCAATTTGGCCCTAATTTTAGGTCATAACAAAGTGATACCAGAGCTCTACACTTATAAGGTCAGTCCTAGATTGTTATAGAGATAGAATGACATAAGTCTAGATATGCTAAAGTAATAAGGATTTAGATTAGGTTTTTATTATCTTTTAGATGTTCAATTGGGTTACCCATTCTATATTACACCATAATGTGATATAATATGTATGTATGTTATGTTTGTGTGGTTTGAGTTTTATTGCTACATTCCTATGGTTTTCTTTTTAAATTTAAGTGTTTTTTAACCTTTTTTTAAGAAGATTTTTAAGAAGATGAGTGAGTGTAGAAGGTCTGTTAGGTTATAGAGGGCTATCCTTGAGGAAGTTGATGCTAAAGCAAAAGGATTGATAGTAAAGCTAAGAGTTGCTTCTACTAGAACTAGAGGCAGAGGTGTAAAGTAAGTTAGAACCTAATCTTGAACTTAAGCTATAATTTAAGGTAGTTTTTAAGTGATGATTTTATTACTATCTTGGTAGGTATACAATAAGTTCTAGAATAGATGTTAGAAAGGTTAGTGCAAACACCTCCTCTAAGCCTTTTTGTCCTTTAAAAGCATGGAGTATGGCTTAATAAGAATGAAGCCATAAAGATGTGTGAGAATATTAATCAAAGCTACCAAAATTTGCAGAAGGGAGTAATTTCTTTACTTATATGAAAATGGTAAAGATGTTAACTGATGCATTGGAAGTGGATGATAATAGAGATTACTAGTTTCATTATCCAATCTAAGAGATTATGAAGTGGTTTAAGGACACCATTATGGTACAAATTGATTAGTTGACTTAGGGTAATTTGCTAATCTTTTTATGGCTTAGGCATTTCTACATAATGTAAGAGAGCAAAACTCTTAAATTTGAGAAATTTGAATTAGCCATTTCTACATAAATTTGAATTTAAGAAATTGAAATAAGATGAAGATGAGAGTATTAATGAGTTCATTGAAAACTCTTAAAATTCGACTTAGTTTATAAGAGAGACTAATAATTCATTAAAAAAAAAGAATAAGAGATGTGTGATGAGGTTAAATGACCATTATTAATTTTTAAATGTTGCAACCATATAATACAACTTCTACGAGTTAGACAACATTGTGAGAAACATGAAAACTAGGTTTATGTTAAGTAAAAGAATCAAGTTAGGGAAGAATAAGAAAAATAAAATTAAAGAACAGTCTAGTAAATAAATGTTAGAATAGGTCTGAGGCTATTTTTAGTATAGGTTATGGATCTTAAATAAGCAATGATGGTAAGAAAGAAACTAGGGAGCAAAAGAAGTAAAATAGATCGAAGTAGTTCTAACAAAGTTTCATTTGGAAAAGTCAGAGTTACAGGGAATTCTAACTCTAAGGCCACTACTTATCAAATATGTGGTAAACTCATAGAGGCATTGTAAATATGGTACAACTACATGTTATAGGTGTTTTTGATATAGTTCTATGGCAAAGAATTATACAAATGTGAAGGGCTAACCTATATTCTCTCAAGTGTCAATGACTACTAGATGTCTTTATCACATTAATGAATCCCTATATAAAGAGTTAGTACATGGATTTCTAAGGTAGAGGTTTAAGAGGAAAAAATAAAGAGAAAGGTTTTACTTCTTAGATCTTAGTTGCCCAACATAAAGATCAAGTGGCCTAAGCCATGCTCTTCTTTTTAACTCAGCAAAATACACTCAAGTACACTTTTCATCTATGGTTCAAAGACTCATGTGTTAGTAGATCTTGATGCCATATATTCTTTTATATTGTCTATTTTGGCTCTCAACATGGATTTATCATACTTCAATATAGAGTTATCCTTATTGGGTAGCACATTGATTGGAGTGTAAGTGATAGTTAATATGTTTTATCCTTATTATCTTACTTTTATGGGAGAAAAGTGTTTACTTATAGACTTAATAGTTTTAGATGTGATTAATTTTGAGTGATCCTTAGAATGGACTAGCCGACAAACCATTATAATAACTACATATTATAAATGCAAGGTTATAGCTTGTTGGAAGCCAAGAGAGGTAGAGTTTTCTTTTCAAGATCATAAGACATCAATGCCTTCTAATCCCAATATTCAACATTCGTGCTTGTAAGACATTAAGGCATAGATGTGATGAATATTTAGCAGTGGTGTGAGATGTGGATATGAATAGGAGTAGACATGAGGTGGTACTTATGGTGAATAAATTTCTTGATATGTTTTTAAAGGAATAAAATATAGTACCTTAAAAAAAGAGATTAAATTTTATATTAATGTGATATTTAGCATAAAACTTGTATTTAAACTATCTTATAGGATGACACTTATAAAATGAAAAACAATTATAAAATTTATTTGATAAGGGTTTCATTAGCTTAAGTACTTCATCATGGAGTGCTTCAATGCTATTTGTGAAGAAAAAAATGGATCCTTAAGGTTGTGTATTGATTATAGACAATTAAGCAAGCTTACTATCTATAATGAATATACCTTAGCTTGAATTGATGATTTGTTTGACCAATTACAAGGGTCAAAGTGCTTCTCTAAAATTGATCTAAGGTCTTAGTATCGTCAATTGAGGATAAAAAGTAAGATACTATAAACAGTCTTTAAGACATGTTATGAGCATTATGATTGCCTGGTCATGTCATTTGAACTAATAAATGCATAACTAACATTTAGTGATATGATGAATAGGATTTTTTAAAACCATTTTAGGATTGTTTTGTGATAGTGTTTATCAACAATATCCTCATGTACCAAGAGTTTTGAAGAGAACATGTATAATTTAAGAATGGTTTTATAGATTTCAAAGGAGCATCAACTTTAAAACAAATTTTTCAAGTGTAAATTTTGGCTTAATGATGTAAATTTCCTTGGTTAGGTGGTGTCCAAAAATGGTATAAAAGTTTACTCAAATAAGGTTAAAGATATAGATCATTGGCAAAGATTGACATCAATAATAGAGATCATGATCTCTTTGGGTTTCATTAGGGTTTATAGGTCATTATGCAATACTTCTCCAAGATATAGCCCTTATGTCAAAACAAACTCAGAAAAGCCAGAAGTTTATGTGTTCTAGTAAATGTGAAGCTAGTTTATAGCAATTGAAGGATTATTGAACTTTAGCTCTAATTTTGGCCTTTCTTTCAAGTGAGGGGAGATATATTAGTTATTGTGATATTTTAGTGTTAGATTGGGTTGTGCTTTAATGTAGAATAGAAGGATGATTGCTTATGTTTCACATTAATTGAAAAAATATAAGAACTACCTCACCCATGATCTTGATATGATAATAATTATTTTTGCTCTTAAAATTTACACGTAATACTTATATAGGACAATCTATGAGATCTTTATCAATTATAAAAGCCTAAAATATATTATTATTAAGAAGAAATTAAATTTGAGATAATAGAACTAGATGGAGTCATTAAGTGCTTATCATTGCACTATTGATTATCATTCGAATAAAAGTAATGTAATGGCTAATATCTTAAGTCATAAGTCTTTTTGGCAACTTAAAGCATAGCAACATAAAAAGGAGACTAATGGTTGAAGAAGTTCAATAAATGTTTGAATGCAAAGTTCAAGTGGAGGTTACTACATCAAATGTCTTTTTTAACATAACTTAAAGTGAGGCTAGTGTTATTTGAAAGAATTAGGAAAGCACAACATCAAAATACTTTATTGATGCATTTAGATAAAGTAATTTAGAGCATTCTACAATAGGTTTCAGGTTCAATAAGTAGGGTATTCTTTGTTGTGGTACGCAATTATGTTCTATAAGTTGATGAGATTAATGAAGAGATTATAAAAAAAAGAAACACAACTCAACCTATAGTATACATTTGAAAGTCACAGATATGTATCAAGACTCAAAAAAGATTTATTGCTAAAATAATATGATGAAAGATATTATGTAGTTTGTGATAGCTTATGAGACTTATTAAAAAGTGAAATTTGAGCACAAAAAATTTGTTGAGATGAATTCTCTTAAAATTTTCAAAGTGGAAATGGGAGAACATTATCATAGATTTTATAGTAGGGTTGTTTATTACATCCTATGGGCATTAACTCTATTTGGGGGATGATGGACAAATGACCAAGTTAAATCACTTTTTCGAGTTAGAATATCCTACTATGTTGACAAGTTAACAAAACTCTATATTGATGAGATATTGTGTGTTTGTATAGAGCCTCAATTTTACATGTTAGATAGAGGTCCCTAATTTATATTGAGGTTTTAGATAAGTCTTTAAAAGGCTATAGGCATAAGATTGGAATTCAATACAACTTTTCATCCTTAAATTGATGGAAATTTAAAAGTTCAATCTAAATGTTAGAGGATATACTTTAGATATGTGTGCTCAATTTTAAAGGGTCATGAAAGAAGTATTTACCTTTAATTGAGTTTTTTTACAATAAAAGTTATAATTTGAGTATCAACATGGCACAATTGGAAGCATTATATGGTTACAAATGTAGATCATCTATCTGGGAGGAGGTTGAAGAAGAAGTTGTTGAACCTTAAGATTTTATGTTTTGTTTTAATGATTATAAACAAGCCAAAAAGCTAACCTTTGTCTAAGATATTTATGTTAGATATTGCAGTAATAACAACTCTTTAAACTATGACGATTGGAGAAGGAATTATGATTGAAAACTCTAAGTATTAAAGAGTGAAGATTAAGGCAAACTCAACTTATCAGTCTAATAGGTGTTGCGAACTTCCAACAGACATTGTATACCTCGCAATGAGCATTGAAATTTCACAACAGGTATTGGAGAAACACTTTAGCTTGAGTAAAGCTCTCTGGACCCCTCAACAGGCATTGCCTTTATTCCCAATAGTCGTTGGACAATTGCTCAAACATAGCCTTGCACATTGAACCTTCCAACAAACGTTGTGTTTTCATAATGGGCATTGATTTTGATCTCAAAACAAGCATTATACTTTCGCAACAAATGTTAAACAAAGTGGCTTAGATTGAGCAAAACTCTATAGAACTAGAAATGGGTATTGGTATTCACAATGAGTATTGGAAAAACAATCTAAATTGAGCTATGACTTCTGAACCCTCCAATGAGACACACTCAATATCTCAACAGGCATTGAGAACATCCAATGGGTATTGGAAGTTCACCAAAAAATGTTGAAAAAATGTTATAGTTTGAGCTGTAAGCTCTAGATCCCTCAATAAAGGACATTCATATCTTAATAGGCATAAAGATGTTGCCAACGGGCATTGCAATCCTTCTAATAGTCGTTAAAGGATTTTTATAGATCTTATAAAACAAAGCACCAAATTCATACTTTATGGGAATTAATAATAGGCATTTATCTTTCTCCAGTAGGCATTGAAGCTTAAATACAATGACCATTGTTTTTATCCAACGATCATTAAAGAAAAAGTGAAATAAACATACGTAAAGTTCAAAAGATGAGCCTTGAGTCAACTTCTCTCTAACAGATAATCCCAAATATGCATTTCAATAAAGCCAACGACTATTGAGGATGTATTTTGTTTGACAATTACCCATTTGCTTCAAATCAATAATGGTTGATGCCTTAGCAATGGGCATAAAGATTACTCAATGGGCATTGATGGTACAGTTGTAATGTGAAGTGACAACTTTCTTTCTAATAACTAGTTCTTTGTTCATGTTATAAAAGGATTCACTCTCAATAGAAATAGATAGAGAACTATTCCATTAAGTGAGTATTCTATTATGAAAGTTATTCTCAATCAAAAGGGTGAACAAAGAGTGATCTAGTAATCAAGATAAGTTCATTATTCAAAGTTTGCAAGAGTTATCTTCAAAATAGAGTTTGAAGAATAAGCTTTTTAGTAATTTTCTTTACATTCTCAACCTCATCAAGCATACCATATGAGAATACTTAAAGTGTCTTTATTACTTAAGTGAAAAGTTTTCTCCTCCTCAAATTGATGTATTTAGTTTAAAGAAACTTTAGGTTGGGAAATCTTGAAAACTATATTTTGTGAAAGGTTTAAGGTAGTACCTGAAAATTACTTTAGTTTAAGATTAAGTAGTATTCATGAGCTATTTGTAAGAGGTTGATAGAACTTGAGAATCTATCACTTGTAAACACTTGGTAGTGCCAAAAAACTTACCTTTGTAAAGGTTGTTGATATCACCTTAAGTTATCAAGATAAGTGAAGGCTCTAGTGTAAATACTAGAGGAGAGGACATATTATGTCGAACCTTTATAAATCTTATGTCTTGATTCTTCATCTATTTTTGCATTTAGTTTTAATTTGAATTACTTGTCATTGCCCTATTTGACCCCCCCTTTCTAAGGCATCAAGGGATAATAAAAGTGCTAATTGGTCCAAATTTAGTTATAACAACCAACTAAGCCTTGCCTTTAATTAATGAGCAACTTAAAAATGCAGTAAGTAGACAAAAGAGCTATGTTGATCCTAAGAGGAGGGATATTAAATTCCAAGTAAGAAATTTAATTATTGTCAAGATGTCCCCTATAAAAGGACTGGTCAGGTCCAAAAAGAAAGGAAAGTTAGCATTAAGGTACATAAGGCCCTTCGAGGTTACATAAAGAGTTAGAATTATTTCATACCCACTTAGACCTACCATCAAAAATGGTAGGAATATATCTAATATTCTATATGTCATTACTATAGAAATTAGAAATTTATTTTGTATCTTTATAGGTCATTATATAACTAGAATTTGAAGTTGCACTGGACTTATCTTACAAGAAGCAACCAGTAAATATAATTGACACACAAATCATAAAACTTCATAGCAAAGAGATTCCAATAGTGAAAAACTTTTAGAATGATCATAATAAGGAATGTACTTAGGGGACTAGAGATGACATCTTAGAATGACACCGCTACCTTTTCTAATAAGGTATGAGTTTTTGAATATTTAGGAAATGTTCTTAAAGGGGAAAGTATAACTTAAGTTTGATCTTATTATGCATTGATGTATTTGGGTGTGCATGTAATATATTATAGGTGATTATAGGATGTCTCAAACATGATTATATTATTTCATGTCCCCTATGAATAATGTAAAATGAGTCGCAACATAAAGACCAGGCCCTTTAATTAAAAAGCTCATAAAGTAAGTTCCTAGCATGAGTAGAGGAATACTAATGGTTGTTAAGGGAAGGAAACACCAATAGTCTTTAAGCTCTTAATCTAATAATTATTGTTCAAGAACATAAGAGGTAGGTCTTTTTTAGTATGTTTTATCAATTGCCTATTTTCCAAGTCAAGGGTTATTGGCTTTGTTCCTCCTCAAGCCTATATATTCCCCTTTGACTGGATATTTTTTCCAATGATTGATTATTCCTTCATCCCTTTTGTCACTTTATCCCTTTAACCCTCATCGCACTCCTTTAAATTCTTAAAGATTATAAATTTATGCTTCAAACATTTTCCAAACATCATTATGAGTGTTTAAATCTTAGACTTTTCTTTCTTGAAGTTGACTTTCTCTTTTAGAAAGATCTAAACTCATCCTTGGTTGAGTTATTCTTTCATTCTCTTTAACACAAAAATAAATAACATAAAAATAAATGCCTCAATCTATGTTTTACACCAATTTTTATGTCAGTTTATATTATAGGAAGAATATGTATTACTTCGGTATTATTCATGTAATCGTTAAGCTAATCTAAGAATTGGTTCTTAGATTGTGTTTCTAAGTTAATTTTTTGTTGTATGACACTTTATAATAGATTAGGATTTCTTCTAGTGTTAGAAATGTTTTTGGGTAAACTTAGGGTTTGAGGCTCTATATGACACAACTGTATTCTTGTTCGTTCTAGTTAATTTTTTTTCTTGATATTTAAGTTTTAATATAGATATATATGTGTTTTATGCTAGACTCCCACAAGAATAAGGAGAAGCACAAGACTTCTAATGGATTAAGCTATAAAGGAAGAATGGATTAGATAGTAAGTTATAAGTAGATAATCATTTTATATTTCTCTAAAACTAGTTTTGCTAAAATTGTATCCATTTATCAGATGGCATGAAATTATGATTATTACTTAAACAAGTTGAACATTGTATACAAGTGACATTAGAAGATTAGTATAAATCCTTGATTTATTTGTGATTGTGTTAATAGTGTTGAGGATAAGGTGGAATTTCTCAAATAGTTCATAATTAGCTATGACAAGAAAGAGACTTTATGATATGATAAATGATAAATGAAAACATGTTATAGGATGCATTATGATCCTTAAAAGAAAGAAAATAAGGCAAGATATAATTTGCTCCTAATAGAGAAATGTGATATGGGAGAGAGGTAGTGTCTTCCATCACCTTAAGAAGGGATTTCCACTTGCTCAAGCTATCTTGTTGTGTTAAGATGTTTGCCATGGTTGTGACATGAACATATAGCTTTTTTAATACAATTTCGTATATCTTATTTTCAATTATTTTAAGATTGGTCATTCACTAAACGTGAAAGACTCACGTCAAACTTGTAAAAACCCTAGAGGTTGAAGAAAGAGATGCTTGAGGGTTATGGAGGATTTTCTTGTATGCTTAGTTTATATGTTAGGGATTTTTATTACTTGAACTTTAATTGTATTTGGACAATTGAATTAAGGTTGTTTAATATATTTTAGATATTTGCACTTTGGCTAATAATTATTAGTATTTATGGATTAAATTGTTTATAAATGATATGTAATACCCTTGGAGAGTTGTGACCATTAATTCTATAATTAATGATGATGTCGAGAATTTTTAGCTAATTCATTAGTTAAACTATGTTATCAATGGTTGCTTTTATGAATACTCAATGAAAAAAAAATATTTATATGAAATGAGGTATCATAATAGGGTGAGAAATCTCTCCTATTCTTGATAAATTTTGGTTTTGCTCTAGAACTTGTGATTATGAAAAAATGATGAATAGGTTGAGTTTGAGTTGGAATGAAAATGACAAAGTAAACATATTTATAGTAGATCCGTAAATGGAAATAGTTCATTACATTGTTAGTCTATTGATAGAAGAGAAAACTATTGTTATTAGATCCAATTATTAGATTGGATTAAAAAAATATTTTAATTATGTTAAAAAATAAATTAAAAATTTTTATATATTATAGACATTATTAGTCTATTGATAGAAGAGAAAACTATTTTTTTATTTGATTAGATGATTGTTGATTATTCAACAAAAATTGAGGAGCTAATCAATAGAATGAATGATGATAGTGGTGAACTTGTAAATATTAACTATTGAATTAAAAACCATGTTAATGCTGTTAATTCGACTGATGATGATGGAGAAATGACAAATATAAATTCTATTGAGAAAAGTCTTCAACTACGAGATTTTTTATATTTTTAGTCTTGAAAATTTGTCCCAGATCATGCTATAGCTAAAAAGTTTTGTTTTGTCAAAAAAAAAATAAAATTTACATGTAAGAGCAGTGGTGGTGTTTGTAAATATGAGACAAGAACCTGTTATAAAAGTAGAAAAAACATAAAACATATGAAAAGAATTGTAAAATCTCAGTCTAGAAATATGCTAGTTTTTATGTGTTTCAACTTGGACTTGAAGATTAAAAAGACATGTAGTTGTGTAGAAAATGAAAAGCTAATTAATAAAAAAAATTATTTTCTCTATTCGATTTTAATAATTTATTTTAGATATATACACAAATTAAGGAAATTAGTTAATTTTAGTTGATAATTTTATTTTTTTTATCATTTTCTACCTAAAATAGTCTTATTAATTTCTTTTAGTAAATTACACTCACTTTAGATTGACACACAGTTTACGGAATTCAAAATAGGTTTATTAAATAATGTGTTAATTTCAAAGTAAAAAAAGTAAACTATTTATTATAAGTGATGATATTCATATAGTACTCTTTTTGTCCCAAATTAAATATTATTTTATGGAGAAATTTTTACCTCATAATAATACTTAACTTTTTATAATTATTCATAAACATTAATTTTTTTTCTAATTCTATCATTTTTATCTTTCATAATAATTATTTCTTTTTAGAAAGTATAATAATTTATGAAAATAATCAAATTCAACAGTCGATCAATTCTCAATTTTATCCATTTAGTCTGATTCTAAAAACTTTCTATAAAACATATTTTTCTTGTCATTCTCAATTAGGTACTAAGAAAACTTTTGTTTTGTTCCTTTATCATCTCCTTCATTTTCGCTAATGCATTTATTATTTAATTGATTATATCATCGTGGTCTCCCAAGTTCGCTAATCGAAACTCCTGCCGACAAATCCAAACCACCCTTGATGAAGGAGCCCGTAGACAGCAAGGTCAACCCAATGAATACAGCTGCCTTGCTTATAATTTCAGCTTCTAAGCCCCATTTCGTTGAAACTTCGAAATTATAATCGGAAAAAAAAAAAATTCACCTTTTTTTTAATATTTAATTCGTTAGAAAAACTCATTCTCTTATAAATTTTGTTATAATATTAAAATTAATAACTATACATTACATTTCTGTACTATGATATACTAAATATAAAATATAGTATAGTAATTAAAAATGAAATTGCGATATTTAATATTTAACAAAATTAAAATTTTCTTATTCATTATATCATTATCCAAAACTTTTAATTTTAATATTTAATTTGATAATTTATTTTATATATTTAATTTTTGACATTATATGTATTATATAATCAAATTATATGTATTATATAATTAAATAATATAAGTTCGACTCCAAAATCTCATTTTTTTAAGAAAAAAGAAAATTCATCCTCAGGAGAAGAACAAATATCATCAACCAATCAATGACTAAGAAAAACATCATCTGTTTCTTTGCAACTGTTATTGCATTTGAAGGAAACATGGTTGTGCATTCTTCAAAGGCGTGCACAGAGACCAAAGGCAACTAGAGTTCACAATGAAGGCACAGGTAGTGGCTATGCTTATGAAGGCAAAGACAACTAGAGTTCACAATTACAGAACCGAAAGGATTCCTAATTTGGTTATTTAATAATACAGATGAATGGTGAGAACTAACTGAGTTTATGCAAAGCTGATCAAACAACAATTTGATGAAAAATGTCTTTCCTGAGGAACAGATTGCTACATTTCGCCCCAAGAAAGATAGAATGAGGTTCATGATATGCAAAATCAGTACACTTCCACATGCCATTGCTTGTTCTTTTTGAGCTGTGAGAGCTTCTGCTCCCAGCTTTCTCCTCTCTGCTCTGCAACTCTCTTCAATGTATCTTGGATCCCAGGCATCATCCCTTTGAGCCCACAGAAATAAATGTGAGCTCCACCGTCCAAGAGTTTGAAGATTTCGTCACTGTATTCCTCGATTTTATCCTGAACGTACATCTTTCCTCCACTCCTGTTCTTTTGTTCTCTGCTAAGTGCCTTGTCATAGCGGAAGTGATCAGGGTAGTCCTTAAGATACTTCGTGAATTCATCATCATAGAGGAGACTGTCAGCGTTCGCCACCCCAAGGAAGAGCCAAGCAAGGCCACCAAACTTGTATGTTGGGACATCCTCCATGAACATACGTCGGAGGTAGCCTCTGAAAGGAGCCACACCAGTACCAGTAGCAATCATTATGTGGGTGGCATTAGGGTTATCTTCAGGCAAAAGCATGATCTTGCCAGAGGGTCCTGCAAAAATGCTCTAGTGCTAAATTAAGGAGAAATAAAAAAGAGAAAAGGAGATTAAACTTGGAAAAAACATATGCACAAACCCAGAGTCACCCTTCCCCTAACACATACGCTATGTTCAAGTCCTAAACACACACAAGCACACATCATTTGTTTCCAATGAGCAATTTCTGACTGATCCATTTGCTCATACATGTAGAGGCAAGAATTAAGCAGAATAGATGCATTCTCTTCAAGTTAAACATCCATATCCTGCCCTTATATTGACAAATATCCTGACTGAACCATTAGCACTATATAGCATTAAACTATACAAAATACAAAGTAAACTAATAAATATATGACTCTGGACAATTCAGCAACTCTTATTAGTCTTTCCACAAAATTAGTAGTGCCATACCAGTGATCCGAACTTCATCTCCAGGCTTTGAGTTGCAAAGAAAATTGCTGCATACACCCATCTTTGAAGGATCCTCCTCTCCAGTCCCAGGATCATAGAAGAGAGCACGACGAACACATAGAGTAGCTGTCTTGCCATCAAAATTGTCTCCATACCTGGTTGATGCAATTGAATAAAGGCGTACATTGTGAGGTGCCCCAGGCTTCTTCGGGTTTTCACCCTATGATGCAAAGAGGCGTTCAATCAGTAAACCCAGTTGTGAAAATTCTAATTTGCACGTCACAATGCTGACAAACGAGGAACAAATCAAGCCTTAAGATAGCTGGTTTTGATCCACACTTCAGCAAGATTGGAAGCGAAGATTATATCAAAAGATCTCAATCATATCAACTTGAAGTCAATAGTTAGCACGTCAGATCACATAATAATTCAGTTGCAATAAATAATTGGATAACAACAATGATAGGAAGTGCACGTGAAAGTTTTCCGAGTCAATGTTCATCAACCATAGAAAGCCTAAGTCCTTTAAATTCCATAACTTATCCCACAGTGACAATATAAGGAAGCAGTGACCAATTGACAGAAAATGATTAGCATAGCATGACAACAAAAGTGATGTATAAGATATAGAGAATAAGGCATGATAAGTAATTTAACTTACAGGAGGAATTACACCATAACTTTGTCCTTCCCAGTAAGGAACATTGCCACCATGATCGATCACAATATGGCAGGTCTCTCCAGGAGCTTTTGGGCCTACAAGCCTCTCAACAGAGACAATGGTTGCTGTATAAGGTTCCTTGGGCTTGTATAAATTCAAAGGAGGGTCTTTGGCATCTTCAAGTTCTAAGGGCGAAACTACAACCTTAGACCTGCTAGCTTGTTGCACGGACATGCATAATGAATACCGATTTTTCAATTGTGCGTTCCTTGATTTCAAGTCCAAAGCTAAAGAGGCCCATGATTTATCACTGAAGGTTATACTATGAGGCTGCAACAAAATTAATTGCAAATAGCTTGAGAACTAATTTTGTACATGCTCACGAATAAGATAGAATAAGTTGTTATCATGTCATTTAGAAATTTAGCAAGACACACGGTCAAAAGTAACAACTGATAAAGATGCACCAAACATTCAGAAACAAATGACCAATGCTAATATTAATTAAAACTTGATAAAGTATCTTTTCCATTGAATTTATCATATAGATAAAAATGTTCCAGCAATCTAGCATCAAACAAAGAAAACTAGAACACCAATCACTAATAAGATCTTTGATTACGATTTGCTAAATAATCTAGCTTCCACTTGTGGAGGCAATTTCATTAGGATCAGCAACATTACTTCAACAGATAATTGACTAAGATCATCTCTAGGGACTCTTTATACGTGTCAAACTTTTTATTATAAAGAATCATCCAATGAGAGTCCAACAGACTCTTTATTTTATTCTTTAAATAAGAAATAAAGAGAAAATTAGGCTCTTTCATCTAAAGATCAAATTTCATTCTCCATTCTAATTGACAATGAATATAATACAAGTTCCCATGCACTTTATTAATTGATTCTTTTGATCCTACTTTTTCTATTGGCAAATAAAAAAGAGAGAGAAAGATTAAAACCATTAATGCTTATGGGAAAAAAAAGTAAAATAATAAATAGTTCATTGAACTTAAATAAAATTTTCTACTTTTCATATTTAAATATTGATTAAAATGCTATTTTATTATACAAATGATGCTCTTTAAAATAAAGAGCACCCTTGGAGATGCTTTAACGACTAAGAAGGAGCAGAAGCACTGGAACATTCAAATTTGACAAGCACTAAAACAGAAATCATATAAAAACAATACAGCAGCCTAATATCCAAAGATACCAAGAATTAATCTTGGGTATATTCATCACAAAAAGACTAAAATCACCTGGTCAGAATGCAATATAACCTATATATGAATTAACAGGTGCAGTGTAAACACTTCCTCAGAAGAAACAGATACAATGTGCAAGAAGGCCCAAAGCCAGAAGCACAGCTAAACCGGTAAATTGTCGATGGATAAAAGAGCGCACATTTAATTTTTCCTGTTCCTTTGTTTTCACGGTTAATTTTAAAGTTCTAGTGAAATGATTTCATTTCTACCTAATCAAGGTGTTGGACCCTTTCCTTCCACCCAAAAACAACAGATAATAACGCAATTATATTCTAAAATTCCAAAGTTCATATCATTTCAGGATGAAGCCAACATGCTTCTAAGAATTTTGTAATGCAGCTTGCCATAAATCAAAGAAACACACATGAAAAAATTTGATCTGAGACAATACTACAAAACAAGTAACATAAAAGAGAACAGAAGGAGGGGTACAGATCGTATTATTTAAAGGGTACACATCTCTAAATCTAACTAACAAACATCAAACTATTTCAAAGACTCGACTGTCCAATCCCCCATGGCATAACCCCAGACCTGATGCAACCATTACAGAATACCAGCAGTTGCAGAACAAACCAAAATTTTCAGCGGTTCAATGGGACCCTATCAACCTGATCTAAGCATTAAATATGACATGGTGATACACCCATCAGCACTAGTACTGAACACAAACAATAAACTGTAAAACTAGCAATAGTGGGTCCATTCAAGCTTACAAATCATTTGATTACTTTATTAAGAGGAAAAGGGCCCAAATTTCATCACTCTGAGGAACAAAATTATCACACGCACTTGCTCAAACGTAGGGGGAAAACAGAAATGAGTAGCACCAGTTAAAAAAAAGAAAAAAAAACAAGCAGCCAAACAATTCCTGAATCTTCAGACTAAATAAAAATAAACTAATTACCTTAACAACTGATCTTCGCAGAGTGGAATCGGTCCCAACAGAAACAGCCAAAGAAACCTGCAAAAAAACACAAAGTATTCAACTTTGTCAAGAAACCAATCTCCAATACATAATCAGCCACAGGGTTCCAAAAACAATCCCTTTTGATACAGAAAAAAGGAAGAAAATAGTAAAACAGTAGAGAGAAAATTGAAAGCAAACAGATTTATACATGGGTTTGACCTGAGAGACAGCTGCAGCATGGGCCATGATCGATCAGATGAAAAAACTGAGGTGGGTTTTACCGGATTTAAAATGGGTTTAAGATTGGATCATGCAAATGAACAAGAAGTTGCCCCGTATAAGTGTGATCCTTTAGAGAGTAGCAAAAGACGGATCTTTGGCTGTTTTATATTTTTTACGTTTTGTCTCTGCGTCCCCAGGTCACTATAGTGCTACTACGAGAGCCTACCTCCACTACGCAACCCACCTGCTCTGTTGTCTAATATTTTATTTTATTTTATTTTAATCAACCATATTGTGTCATTTTTATTAATATGTCCCTTTTATTTGATTTTATTTATTTAAATAAATTAATTGCTAAATTCATTTTAGACACAATTACTCTCAATTCTAAATTTGTCGGACCATACAAAGATCGAGAACATGATCGCTCTTTATTATACGCTAAAGTAAGATTTGGTAAAATATAATAAGACGTAATTAGATACAAATTTAATGAATTATTAAATTAAAAATTTTTTTAATTATATTACATTTCATTATATTCTATTAAATATAATTTAAAATAAGTGTGTTGTCAATTTTAGGTTGCATAATATAGGATTACCAGACATTGAATCCCCAAATATTTTTTTTAATAAAAAAAGATAGATAAATAATTTTATATACATGATTTAAGAAAAAAATTACAACTATGAATATTGAGGTAGTATTGGAGGCATATGAATCTTGAATAGGAACTTGGCCCTAAATTTTGAGCTTCTAGGCACCCCAAAAGGTTGAGATAAGGAAAGTTAGAACTTTTCTTTTCTTTAGGATGATAGGATGTGTTCATCATGTATTGACGTCTTAAGGAAGCTAATTATTACAAATATAAGAATACAATTCAATTAAATTTTAATTTTAAATTAATTAAAATCGATCATATATATTTTTTATTTAGACAATCTTAAATCACACTTCGAAAAAATATAACATCTTTAAGTTATTTCGAATTATTCTATTCTATATAAGCTTAAGTCTACTCCTCCTTTTATACATCCTACATCCTATAATTCAATATAGATTCAACAAATATTAAATTACATGATATACGAATAACTATAATAAATAATTTATAATATAAAACTATAGTATATCTTATTTTATATGACATTTTTTTTATTATTAACACTTAAAATTAGATGGCACTCAGTTTTTAATATATAGCTAATTATTATATTATAATTAAAAAATATGTTCAAATAAATAAAATAAAATGATAAATATAGCAGCCTGCCGCGGATGACCATATGAAATACTGAGTCTTGCAGCAGTCCAAGGGGCAGTCAAAAAAGAGGTTCTCATAATTTAAATGTTTTTTAAGAACATCGGAAAGAGGCAGCGGTCACTCGTCCATGAAAGGAGGCTAATGTTTGACTATAAGAAGGTGAAATTTGATCGCCAATCTTTTTGAAATCCGATTTTTCAATCAATCCATCATCAGCTTATTAGTTTTTAATTTAAACAATTTAAATTAATTAATTTAATAAATAAATAAATTTTAAAATATTATTAAAATAATTTTATAAATTAAAAAATATTAAAAATATATAAATATATTTATAATAATTAAAAAATAAAAATAATATTAAAAATTGATTTGAATTTATCACTGATTTATTTTTCAATTTTATCAGTCTAATTTAATTTTCAAAAAAATTGATAATTATCAACCGATTGTAGTGAATATTTATAAGATTAAGCACATAACTTGAAAATTCTCAAATTGAACCGAATAATCGAATTAGGCCAAATTGAAATTGAAAATCCTCAATTTAAATAGTAAAATATTCAAACTTTACTGATTTTTTAATCATCGAAGATTTTATATTATCTAAATTGAAAATTTAATTAAATCGTATTATAACCGTCCTAATCGAAAAAAAATATGTGTGTATATATGTATGCTAAAAAAATATGTGTGTATATTTATGCTACTAATAATATGCTACTAATAATTACTATCTTTACGTTCTGTTTGTTTCGCAAAAAATATTTTTTAAGAAAATATTTTATGTATTTTCCTCTCTTTGGTGTATTCAGGAAAACTGGTTGACAAAAAAATTTTCTTTATCAAAGCGAAAACTAAGTTATTTTTCAAAAAAAAGACTTTCCATTTTTAAAATAATAAATTATTTTTCGAACTTTGACAAACTCACCCAAATGAAAAATAAAATATATAAATATTTATATCACTAGTCATTCTTGACTATTAACACACATCATCAGTCATCGTCGGTTGATGATAATTGCTAGTGATAGGTGTAACCCACAAAAAATTTTATTTTTAATGTATTTTATAAATATAAAATATTTATGGTCTAAATTTTGTTATATTCTTATAAATTGAAAAATTAATATTTTATAGTATATACTAAATATTGGAATATATATTACTCAAATAATATTTTCCTCATAAAATATTTTTGTCAAAATTTTTTTTCTTTAGACTAGTTATTTCTTGTTAAATAAAGAGAGACTTAAAAACTAATACTTAGATTATTTATTAATTATAAATTATAAATTAATAGGAAATATTAAAAATAATTTTGATTTAACATTTTAATATTTAAGTTATTAGTTATTATTTATTAAATTATCACTTATTTATTTTAATTCTTGAATGATTAAAAGTGAAAAATATAAAATTTATTTATAAAGATTAAAAATAGAAAGATTAATTTTAATAAATTAAGATAACCAAATATCCAAACCAGAGCCAAATTAAACTTAACTATCTCAAAAGAATTAATAAATCAAATTAAATTGTTCCGAATTTGCATAGAATTAAACCGAATCGAACTGAAAATTTAGGATGATACTGAATCTCTATTTTTAAAATCTTAAAATTTTCAATTCAATTTTGGAGATTTATAAATTCGACTTCCACCAAACTACACTTCTAAATCTTAAGCACATTTGTGGTGACATTCAAACTGGATTTTTTTTTTTTTAATTTGATGCATAGTGAAAAATGAAATTTATAAGTGATTGATTTTTATTGATTTTAATTCCTAAGTTGTGAGATTATATATTCTTCACTTTTTTTTTACAAAAAAAAAATTATTAAGAGGAATTAGAAACATTTTTATGCTAAGGTCTATCTTAAAAAAAACTTTCATGTAATATGGCTTAAGAAGAGCTTTTTTAGGGTGAAAAATTTTTAATGAGAGTGATAGAAAGATTAAAAAAATAAAAAATAAATAGAATTAATTAATCTCATCCTATTTGAAAGTTTTTTTTAAAAAAATTAATAAATATAAATTAGTTAAAATCTTTACATTTGCAAATTAAAAAAATAAATATTTAAAGATAAACAGATATAAATATTTAACCTCAATTAATTCTCAATTACTTTAAAAGTCAAATTAGTTAATATTTATTTATATCCTATTTTTTTTAACTCACATGGAAAGCCTTTAAACAACATATTAAGCATTTCAAATTTTGAGAAAAAAGCATCTTCAGCTAAGTGGTGAGGAACATATGACTTTTCTAGCAACATATGAAAAGGGAAATGGGACAAACACGATAAAAGAAAATAATGTCTTGAGGAACGAGACCTAAGTGAGAACCATCAAAACTCCATGTTAAAGTTATCAGAGAAATTTAATTGAAATGGTAGAGATAAAATAAATTGGGTAGATATTAAGTTCACGAATGAATGAATTTAATGAGTTCAAATCAATAATTATTAAAAGATTGGAACTAACCAAGTAAGTAATTAAGTTTAAATCATTATATACCTTCTATATTTGATGTATGGTCTTGATGTGAGATTTTTTACTCTTAACACTTCCCTCAAATGATAATTACTCAATTGACCACTTGAAATTAAAATTTCTCCCTTAAAATCTAAATTGAAGATTAAACGCAATGACAACACTAGATTTGGTCGCTTGGATTCAGGTGATAAAAATTGAATCGAGCTAGATCTACTTTAATGCTACAATATAGTCTTGCAACAAAAGTCACAAAATCCAGGAGTGATAAAGTTGAATACTTTCAGAATAATGTCGATATTAGTAGAGAAATGTTAAGGTGATATAACAATTTCAAGAAATACAAATTAAAACTAAGATGATGATCTACAAGATAAGATAAGTCCAGCAATTTGAAACCTTATATATTTGAATTTTTTATTTCAAGATATAGATCAAATTTTGTGGAGATTTATTAGTCTCTTAAAGTGCATAAATATTGTATTATCTTGTGTTCATTTATCATTCATTGTGTACCACAAATACAACTTCTTCAATATTAACATAAAGCCTTTTTAAGCTTTTATTCTTATTTTCTTCTTATATCAGAGCAGGTCTAGCTCAGTTCAATTTCTATCACCCAATTTTCCATCTGGATGCTCAATCCAACAATTTGGTCATATGTTGTCGTTGCGTTCAATTTTTTATTTCAATTTCAAAAGGAAGAATTTCAATTTCAAGTACTCAATTGAGCAGTTGTCGCTTAAGGAGGATTGTTAATAGTCAAAATTTTCATATCGGGAATATAAATTAAATATATAAGGTATAAAATAGTTTGAGTTTAACAACGTAATTAGTTAGTTCTAACTTTTTAGCAATAATTGACCTAAACTTATTAAACTCATCATTCATTGGTTCAAATTAAATTTCTAATATGGTATCAAAGCCTATGAGCATGTGGCATAACACAATTATATCACCATGACTTCATTATCCCTAAATGTTAGAAACTTATCACACTCAAACTCACTTTATCCAATTATCCCTTATGGCACAACACAACTATCTCACCATGACTTCACTATCCCTAAATGTTGGAAAGTTTATCACACTCAAACTCACTTCATCCAATTACCCTTATAGCATGAACAAGTCTTAGCTCTTGTAGAAAGGTAGGAACTTATTGGTCATCTCACTAATTGTTACCAAAAACATAACACCAAATCTTAAACAACATTAGAGATATAAAAAATTTCAGACCAAAATTGACATACGAATTCATTACTTGGCAAAAGTCTAATCATCTTCTTCATAGGTGGATCATTGGAACACTATTGGTTATCTCACTAATGAAGACCCAACTCATCCTAAACACACAACACCAAATCTAAACAATATCACAAATACAAAAAATTTCACACCAAAATTGACAGATGAATTCATTACTTGGCAAAAAGTCTAATCATCTTCTTCATGGGCTAATCATTGGAACACTCTATGAAGAAGCTCTTAAACTAGTTATTAGCTTAAACACAACACTTGTAGTTTGGGAAGTATTACAAAATGCTTATGCAAGAGATTTAGAAGAATGTGAATTCATTGTACGTCAACAATCAACATCTTTATGAAGAAGATGACAAAACTACTGGAGAACATATTCATACTTTTCAAAGGTTTACGTGACAATCTTGCAGGGGAAATTCAGAAAAATTTTGGTATTGATTTCGTTATTATTGGAAATGGTTTTAGCGATTCTTATATTAAATAAAAAAGATAGAGCTTTACCTTTGCATAATGTTTTGTTAATGTAATATCAAAAATTCATAATTTATATTTTTCTCAAAGTTATATTTGTTAAAGCTATTAAAATATATTTTATTATGAGTTATTTGAATTTTTTATTTAATTTGAGTATTTAAATGATATAGGAGTAATTTTTATTAAGAAAAATGATTTGATATATATATATATATATATATTTGGTATTGTAGTTAATTTAATTTTAAGAAGAGTAAAATATTTTAAAAAGTAAATTTTAAATTTTTTTAAGTATTAGTGGTTATGATATTATATTTTATTCTTAAGTTTAAAATTTAAACATATTATATATGTGAAAATTTTATAAAGGTAATAATATTGATAATTATTATTATAAATATTTTGAAGTGAGATTCAATATTAAATTATGTAAAATTTATTTTTAATGAAATTTTATTTATATAGAGTTAGTAATAATAAAGTATTTTAAATTAGAACTTAATTATTAAAATTAGTGTTTATGAAGAAAATTATTTCAGTTTATGTAAAAATATAGCTTGAATTAGTTTTAGGAATGTTAATTATGTGTATTTACGTATATTGAACATTATAAAGAATTTTTTTAAAAAAAAAAGTTTCGGCAGTTGTGATTGATTCACATAGGACCAATCAGAAACCACATTTTTTTCATAAAGCTTAGGAGTTAAGAAACAAAGAAAAGAAAGAAAGAAAAAGAAGGAAAGAAAGAAAAAAGGAAGAAAGAAAGGAAGAAGGAAAGAAAGAAATGAAGGGAGAGAGGAAGAGAAGAGAAGGAGAGGAGGAGGAGGCCAGTCACATTCATCAGCCACCTCCCTTATGACCAATGACCTCTCCTAGCCCAAGCATCACAAGTAATGGCAGTGAAAATGGCAAGGATTGATAGAATTTCGACAAGCAAGGGTAGAATTTTTTAATGGTCATAACTCCTTAACCATAATTTCGTTTTGAGTGATTCAAGTTGTTATGGAAAGCTTTCTTTATAAGTTTTATATGGATACCTAATTCTGTTAGAATGAAAGTCAGACATCGATATAATGCCTAGTCAAAGTTTCAATCAAAACTTGATTTTTTTTAAGATTTTGGACAAATGCTAGCTCATATGATGACACTATAAATTTCTATGAACTCTTAAGAAGATGATCTAAAAGATGACTTTGATAATTTTCTAATGATTGATAGTGGCAAACTCCAAGCATTATTTTCAGCTTTACAATTATTAAGAAATAAATGGTTGATTGATGTTTTAGGACCTGCAAAACTAAACATCTATATGATAGTTATCAGTTAGGAAAACTTAGTAAATTACCTTATCATTTTCTAAACATTCTAGTTCTAGTATTTTTGAAAAACTTCATTGTGATATGTGGGGACCTGCCTCTATTTTTTGTATTGGAAAACTTTCAATTTTATGCATGTTTTATTGGTGATTTTTTTAACTACACTTGGATTATTCCATTAAAAGACAAATTTGATTTTTAATACTTTTCTAACCTTTGAAGAATTTGTAAATAGGCATTCCAACAAAAAAAATTAAAATCTTTCATTCAAATGGAGGAAGAGAACTCAAAACTATCTTTTCACTTTATCTCCACGTCATCACTCATTAGGTATCTTATCTATATACCTTTGAACAAACAGGTATAGATGAAAGAAGAAATAGAATTATACAAGAGCTAGGTATGACAATGTTATTTCATTATGGTGCACCTTTATTTCTATGGGTAGAAGCTTTTACTAATATTGTCTACCTTACTAATCATTCGCCTACATCTTCTCTTAATTTTGACACTCCATAATTTAAATTGCATGGTACTGATCCTATTTATTCTTCATTTTGTATCTTTAGCTATAAATGTTTTCCTTATACTTGGGAGACACAAAGTAATAAGTTTGATCCTAAAATAATTCCTTGTGTTTTTTACAGGATATAATGATAAACATAAAGGATACAAGTGTTTTCATTCTTCAAGCAATTTTTTTATCTCTAGGCATCTTGTTTTTTTATTAGATGTGTTTCCCATATAAGACTGCTTATATTTCTGTCATTCCATCTACTGCACCATATGTCATTAGCATATTTGATTTTTGGCTACCACATAGTAATTTTGTTCCTAATATAAGTTCTCAACTACTAATATTTAGATCATTGTGCTTGAGCCCCTTGCCATCAATAACAATTCATACTTTTATTCCTCCACTTGAAACATCTTCTATAAACCCATTTGAAGCCTATTCTGCAATATCCTAAGATCCATGTTTGACGCTTCAAGACCATACACCATTACATGAAGCTGCCCCTTCATCAATTTTCATTCTTGGGTCTCAATCAACCTCTCCAACATAGCCTAATCTGCCTCTATTTGCACAATGTGAGACTGGGTTATCTCAAACTTCTCAACTGCCTCAACCAACATAGCTCCCACAGGTGCTAATCATTCACACTATGGTCACTTAGTCTTAAGTTGGAATTGTTAAACCTAATCCTAAATATAGTTTATCCACCATAAAATCTATCAACATTCCTTATGAGCCACATAATATTCAATCAACATAGGCTCATCCAAGTTAGAAAGCGACCATGAATGAAGAACTTGTCGTTCTACATCATACTCAAAATGTGGCAACTTGTTCCTCACACTCTTAACATGAATGTCATTGGCTCTAAATAGATTTATAAATTAAAACTCAAACCTAATAATACTTTAGACTATCTCAAGGCCTAAGTTATGGCTAAAAGGTATCATTAATTTATTGGGGTTGACTACACCAAAGCTTTTTCTCTGGTCATCAAACTAAGAACAATTCAAACGGTTCTCATTATAACTCTTAGCACTAACTAATTCACCAACTTTACATAAAAAATGCCTTTTGCATGGTTACGTTATATATATATATATATATATATATATATACTGAGGATGGTAGATCCTTAACATCTAACATATGTGTGCAAGCTTCAACAAGCTCTTTATGGTCTAAAATAAGCACCTCATTCTTAGTTTGATTGTTTTAGCTTTTTTTTTTTTTTTTACTTAAATATGGTTTCTTTTATAATTTAATAGATTTGTCCTTGTTCATTTTTCATAATGATCAAAGATGCTAATCTTGCTTCTTTATGTAGATGATATACTTCTTATAGGGTGCACATTATAGCTTGTTACAACATTTATCCATCATCTAAGTAAATAGTTCACAATGAAAGATATGAGACCAGTTCATCACTTCTTTTGCATCAAGATTTTGCAAATATCTGATGGCCTTCATTTATCTTAGTCATATTACACTCATACCATACTTGAGTGATCCACCATGCTAGATATAAGCCTAAGAGTACACCACTTGAAGCAAAGGTGAAAATCTCTTCAAATAACACCCCTTTTGATGACATAAGTAACTTTTGAGGACTTGTTGGTGTTCTACAATATTTAACTCTAATATGAGTGGACTTTTCTTATAGTGTTAACTATGAATCTCATTTTATGCATACTCTTACTATTACATACTTTAAATTGGTTTAAAGTATTTTATGATAAGTGAAAAGAATAATTGATATAGGACTACATTTCTTTTCCAATACTACACTTGATTTATGTGTTTATTTAGTTGTAGATTGGGCAAGCTACCACACAACTAGATGTTCCACTATGGCTATTAAACCTTCCTTAAAGGAAATCCTATCTCATGTTGTGCCAAAAAAACATACAATCTCACAATCAAGTACTAAAGTTGTGGATAGACCCATGGACAACACTATAGTAAACCTTATATGGCTAACTTTTATTCTCAAAGATTTACCTATTCCATTGACATCTCCTTTAATACTCTACTAGAATAATCTTAGTTCTCTTTTATATGATAATTAACCCTGTGCTTTATGTTCACAGTAAACATATAGAGTTGGATTACCATTTTGTGCATGAACACATTACTCTTGGACTGCTTATCACTCAACATATCTCCACTGAAAATCAAGTTGCAGATATCTTTATTAAACCCATATCTAAAGTTACTCTTGCCTATTTTAAACCAAACTTTATCTTCAGCCTTGGTATATTTTTCACGGTGGGTATTTATGAAATACAGTCTTGCAACAAATTCATAAAATCCAATAGTGATAAGGTTGAATAGTCTGACAATAATGCACATATCAGTGGAGAAATGTTAGGGGATATAACTATTTTAAGAAATACAAATTCAAACCAAAATGGTGATCTACAAGATGAGATAAGTCCAACAATTTGAAACCTTATATATTTGGTTTGTTATTTCAAGATATAGATAAGATTTTGTGGAGATTTGTTAGTCTCTTAGAGTGTAGAAATATTGTATTACCTTGCATTCATTTATCATTCATTGTATCGTGTATTGAAAATACAACTTCTTCAATATCACTACAAAGCCTTTATTGAGGCTCTTATTTTTATTTTCCTATGAAGTTTAACATTTGAAGTAATTTGGAGCTAGTATAGCACTGTCAAAGCCTCTGCCATCTCAAGAATTTGATCTTCTTTAAACTAATGTGAAGCTAAGCCATTATGTCACTTTATCATTTCTGAATATTGCGCCACATATATGATTAAGTGACCCACCCAAAACAAGTTGTGTCCAAATTAAGTTTGTATCTACTTGAAGTTGGAGGGTACTATTTGGAGTTTCAATTATGAGATGAAGAGACCATAAAAATTGCATTAGCTTTGTTATATTCTTACACAAAGACTTTGCATGGACCAAGATATGCTGAGATGACATATTCTTACCCTGAAAATAGAACAAATTTTTGTTATGCAAAAAGGGCCATGAAATCATGCAAAAGAGTTCAAGTTGTTCTTTGCTTTAACATATTTAGATTTTCCATTAAAAAGTGACTGCAACCTAATGAATGTTCTTCAAATTAGACATTATCAAATATAATTTCTCTCTACACCAAAATTGCAACTTGGATATGCCATAATGTGTGCATTAGAGTCTCCATTACTGGTCACTGTAGGCTTATAATTAAAAGGCTTTCAAGTAATATTTTTAGAATTGAATCAGATTAGTCAGTTATGTTAGTAAAATTGAAAACTAATCACTAATCTCGTTCAATTTAGTGTTAAAAATCAATCATTCAAAAAAATTAGTCAAAATCAAGAAAATCAACCAAATCAAAAACCAGATTAAACCGATTCAACTTAAAACTATGTCATTTTATAAAAAAAAATAATATTATTTTACTCAAAGTTTAAATTATATGCACACACACATATATATTTACTCAATAGAAGATTTTTGTTAAGAATTGACTAGTTTACAACTAAACATATTTTAGAAAAAAGATGTTAAAAATTTTATTTCAAAATAAGTTTTCAGCAAATGACAAATTTTTTTAAGTAATTTTGATTTTGAGATTGAATATATTAAAGGAGTTTCAAATTCCTTGCCTTATTTTTTAACAAGAGAAATTTTGTAAGGAAAAGTTGAATTCAAATAGATTTTGGCTTCTATTTGAAAGTGACGAGATGGACACTCTCACTTGAAAAATTTTGACTTTTGATATATTATTTCCTCTAACTATCACACCTCCTATAAAACCTTCATTTAATAACTCTGCAAAATCTTATTCTCAAGCTTTTGGCAGTTCTTCTTCTAAGAAAAAAGAAGCTTATACATATTGTTAAAAACCAAACCTTATGATTATTTGTTTACTGGAACCTAAGTTTGTGGGTGAAACTTTTCATCAAATTACCCAAAAAAATTTTCCCACTAATTCTCATTTCTTTCCAACTGATCCATTGAAGTTTAGAATATTCTATTAATTCATCTTGGTGGGTTTCAACTCAATTGAGATTGAGCATATTAGGGATGATTAAGACCCCATAAAAATTTCTTATTCTAAGTGTAAAATTCTCAAAATCCTTTCTTCTATAGATTGAAAGTAAAATATTTATACAGAAAAAACATTCTCAAAACCTTTCAACCCAAAAACCCATAGTTATTAGGATTACCAAAATGCCTTGAATAATACTTTTTTATTTAAGGACCTTAAACCATTCTTAGTTCTTTTATTTTATTAAAGGAACAAATGTTACTTCAACCATTCTTGATCATGATTTTCTAACAAGAGAATTTTTATAGAGAAAAACTGAATTCAAATAGATTGTGGCTTATATATAAAAGTGACGAGATGGGTACTCTCACTTGAAAAATGTTGAATTTTGATTTATTTCTCTTCTAACTATCAAACCTCCTTTTACCAAACCTTCATTTAACAACTCTCCAAAATCTTATTCTCAAGCATTTAGCAGTTCTTCTTATAAGAAAAAAGAAACTTATTCCTATTGTTAAAACCTAAACCTTATGATTATTTGTTTGCTAGAACCTAAGTTTATGGATGAAAACTTTTCATGAAATTACCAAAAAAAAAACTTTCAACTAATTCTCATTTCTTTCCAACTTATCCATTGAAATCTTGGGTATTATATGAATGTGTCTTAGTGGGTTCTACAATTGAGATTGAGTATATTAGGGATGATAAAGACACCATAAAAATTTCTTATTCTAAGTGCAAAATCCTCAGTCCTTTCTCCAATGAAATTGAAAATTAAAAAATTTATACAGAAAAAATATTCTTAAAACCTTTCAACCCAAAAACCTAGAGTGATTTGGATTATTAGAATGTTTGGTATAATACTTTTTATTTAAGGACCTTTAACCAGTCTTGGTTCTTTTATTTTATTAAAAGAATAAATGTTACTATTAATGGTTTCAAAAATGGTTTCAAAAATGATGGATGATTGATATTTTAGATGGATGATTGATATTGCTCCTATTAATGTTAAAGATGGATTTGAGACTTTCAAATCCAAGAGCAAAAAATGAGAGGTAGTTATAAATGATGGATGGGTGTACCAGAGTCCAAAATGGTTCTAATTGCAGGATGGTCATATCTAATCACAAAGAAGGAGATATATCCCTTGGAATTAGAGTTTCCACGTGGGATGTACAGCCAAGGTTGGGTTGTGCATCCATCTTTTAGGGATGTACATTCTAAGGGTTTAAGGGGGGACTGGTTACAAATGGTTCTCCTGTTAAGGTTTAAGGCAGGTTGTTCAACCTTAATTATTGGGCTATACAACCTATTAACCTAGGTTGGCAGCTTAGGCTTGGCTTAGGTTGGGTTTGGGTTTGGGCTTGGTGATGGGGCTTGGTTTTAGGCTTTTCAAGGTGTCCTAATGTCTCATTCCTCTTCCTTTGGCAATTTCCCTTGCATTTTAGGGAATATGTTTAGTGATTTTTATCATTGAGCTTTGCATCTTGAGGCCTAAAATTTGATGCTTACACATACTTATCAATTAAATCACTACTGATGAACAACCCTTCCAAACAACATTATTGCAGTTTTTCTAGATACTCTAATACGCCATTGTTGTAAATGCTAACTCATCCTGATCCTTTAAAAAAACCATTTCTCTCTACTAATTTGTAAAAGTGGTAACTACTTAACCCATGGTACCCATAGGAGATAAAAGCTTAAACTTCTTTTGTGAAAGGACACAAGACCAATGCATGTTGCACATCTTTGATAACTTCAGAATAAATCGAGCAAGACATACTCATTATAACCCTTTTTGATGTCAATGCCACCTTCGTTGGGAGACAACCCTTACAAGCTCTCCATAATAAATTCTTTACTTTAGCCGACACCTGTATATCCCACATTATACTCCATGGAATGTTTCTAACATCATTAGCATTATTTAAGTTCCTTATAAGATGATAATATCCACTTTGAATAGAATACACACCCGATCTATCATAAGCTCAAAACCAATCATCACCAATTATTCTAGAACTCAAAGGGACTTGTAATATAAGAAACATATCTTTAGGACATAAAAAAATTTGAAAGGTTAATGAACTAACCATAATATCATCGAGTATTTGAGATGAATGACTAATCACATCACTTAATCTAGCAACTAAGGAGTTGTCCATATATTAGTATCATTCCTTGTCCCAATTCTCCTTTTGACACTATATTTGATTAGGATCTAAGCGTTTAACAAACTCTGCCATATGTAACTCAGGTTATGACCAATCTTGGCTTTAAGAAAAGTTACATTAGGAAAATACCTTACTTTGTAAACTCTAACAATAAGTGATGAAGAGTTTTTGAAGATACACCAACATTATTTACCTAGTAAGGCAAGGTTAAATTCTTTGAACTTTAAAAAGCCAATACTTCCCTACACCTTTAGTCCACACAATCTATCCCAACCTAGCCACTTTATACTTTTTTCATTCGAACCACCCTTAACCCACCAAAAGGAGTTAAGCATCTTCTCTAAATTGGCATAAAACAAATGAGGAATAACAAAGACACTCATGATATAAGAAGGCACAACTTACACTATCGACTTGATCAAAATTTCCTTCCTTACATAAGAGAGAAACTTTTTGTTCCAACCATTCAAAAACCTCCAATTTACTTTTGCCAATATAAGAAGGAAGCTCCAAATATTTACTTTTCTCATATGATAGACCCTTAACGCACAAGATGAATAGATATGATGATAAAGGATCATCTTGTTAGAGCTCATGTGAGGGCAAAAAAAGACCTAAGTCAAACTCATTCAACTGAATTGAATACTAGACTGTAGATATACACATCTGACCAAGCTCCATAAATTAAGGTGAAAAACCAAGCTTACACATCGTATGCCTCAAGAAGGTTTATTCAATACAATCGTAAGCTTTTGATATATCCTCTTTCAAAGATGCTACCTCCTTCCTCCCTTGACTCTTCTAGTTCATAAAATGGTTACATTCAAAAGCTAACATTACATTGTTTATAACAAGTCATCCTAGTATAAATGCATTTCACAAACTAGAGCTAATACTTGAGAGGACTTCCTTTAAGCAATTAGAAAGAACTTTCACAATAACCTTATAAATAACATTGCACAAAGAGATTGACCTTACATCAAAAATTTATTGCACGCTATTTTATTTTGTAATAATAATAATAGTTGTTAAATTACACTCCTACAGCATGCAAACAATTATCTATAAAAAATAGGTTTTTCCCAATTATATCCTAGTAGCCTTGAAAGAAACTCGAGTTCAAGCCATCAAGTTTCAGTGATTTGTCCGAAAACATACTAAATTAGCATTCTTGATCTCTAAAGCTTCAAATGGTTTTCCAAACTCCTCATTTTGAGCATTTGTAATCTTAACATGAACATGAGATAAGATTTCAGAGTCATCACAACCACGAGAAATAAGCAAATCTATAAAATAATCTATCATCAATTCTTATAACCCATTGTTCCATTCCTTCCACTGACCCTCTACATTTAGGAGATGCGAACTTGAATTCTTATGCTTCCTAGCCGAAGCTAATTTATGAAAAAAAATGTGTATTAGCATCCCTACCCCATAACTAAAACCTTTTAGCTCTTTGCTACTAATAATGTTGAGCTAATAAATGATTTAATTCACCTTCGGCTTCATTCAACTTAGAAATAGAAATGTCTTTGTGTCATTTGAGTCTTTTAATACGATCTTTACAACTCTTAATTTTGGTATGAAATTATCATTTGAGATCATCACTACACTTTTGTAAACTAGATCCATAAGACACAAAAATGTTGGGTAATCTCCAACCCTTTTGACTGATCCCAACAAGCTTGAACTTTTATCTATACTCGGCTTCATTCAACCAAACACTTCAACCATAATTTTTTAGAAGGAAGTTGAATCGAGGCTTTAAAATCCAAAAAAATAGTCGAGTGATTTGAATTCACAATCAACTCATTATAAAGTAACACTTAAAGGAAATTAGCATGCTAATTTTTAGACACTAAGGGTTATCCAACCGCTTTTCAACGAACTCCCCAAATTCCTACCTTTCTTCTAAGCAAAGAAGTAGCCTTCCATACCTAAATCAATTAGCTTGCAATCTTTTACCACCTCTTTAAAGCCTTGAAGAAGATTGATTAAAAGGGTGTCTTTGTCCCTCTCTTTCCTCAGATTGAGACAACATGTTGTTAAAATCACCTATGCAACACCATGACAAGGAAGATTTACCTTTGAGATTATGCAATATTACCCATGAATCTCTTCTTCTCATTCTCTCAAGATACTCGAAGAACCCTATCAATAATAAAAAAAATGTTCATCCTGTAAATAAACCTTAACATCTATGAAATTTTTTGAGAAACTAAGCAACCTTACCATATTTTTCTCCTTCTAAAACAATGCCAAATCCCTTCCCTTATTATTCACGCCTTCTAAGTAGGCTTTCAAATTGTAAGAATTTTTTCACTTTTTCCACTTAGGCTCTTCCAACCTCCACTTCCATTAAAAAAAAAAAACAAATGTGGGCTTACACTTGGACACCAAGTCCAATAGTTCATGAACTATGTATGGGCTGCCTAACCCATGACAGTTCCAACTTATGAAACTTATTGGGCATAGTGGACCTAGTGACTGAGCCAATCAATACCAAGTTTTTTGACAAACCTTTAGTCTTCATCATAACTGGCCCATCATCCACATTCAATACCTCAAGTCCACCTAAAATCTCAGCCTTATGCCTATGTTTAAGGTCTACTATAATAATTCCCTCTTCACTTACATTTTCTTTCTTAGTAGCAACTATCTCATTCCCTATATTAATATCTCCAAGATTCATGCCATACTGGTTGCCCATATTATTGCCTTTCATTCCACTACTCCCTATGTTACCATATCTAATCAACTTCAATCACTCCTTCCTTCTCGATTCATGTCCATCACCTTCAAAAATCATACTCTGCTCTTTTATGCCCTAAACTCCTCATTTTGCAACCACTGACAAAATATTACAAAGCCACCATTCACCATCATTAGAGATGGTCTGCCTATTAGTTGCACTTATCCAAGCTTCAAAGTACCTTTTTATATTACAAACTAATGAGTTAAATAAGTGTTCATAAAAAGCTTTAGAATGCACAATCAATCCGCAAAAGAAACAAAATAAAGGTAGTCACAGTTTTTGAAGATGAAAGAATAAATATAATTTTATTCTTAATATGTTTTTTATTTACTTTGAATTTATATTGTAACACCCTTTATGAATAGTTTTTTTGGCAGGATATTTTTTTCAAGTGTCTTTTATTTACTTATCTTACCACTAATCTTAAGTTATTTGTTCGTGTTAAAAGGATCATTGAATTGAAAGTAAAGACATATTCAAATGTAAAGAAATATAATACTTCTAAATATGATCAATTATGTTTAGATGTAAAGAATTTAGATTTCACAGATGCAGTTTTTGAAGATGGAAGAATATGCCAAACATTTGTTGTTAGTTAGATTAAAGAGGTTTTTGCAACTACCAATTCAATGTTAGATTTGGATGAAAAAGGATTTTACAAAGTTTACAAGAAGCATTTAAATGACCAAACACTTGATAATGTTTTTTTTTCTAATTTATATGTTGGTTTGTTGATGTTGGACTAAACTTTTAGTGGTTTATAAAATGTGATTTAAGAGAGAGTCATTGTTTTTCTTTTTTATTCTATTAATTTTGTATTGAGCTGATGAGTTTTTCATTTTCCATTCGTATTTAATGTTGTAATTCATATGAACTTCTTCAAATTGTGAGGATCACTATTTTTTAAAATTTTTTTTATCAATGTCTCTTTATGTATTGAAATTAACAATATGATTATTTACTTTTATAAGTTTCTGAAAAGTATGTTTTAATCTTAATTATTTGTTTCTATGATTGAAATGTCTTATCAAATAACTCATTTTTGTTAGGACATTTCGATCAAAGAAACAACTAATTAAGATTAAAAAAAATACTTTTAGAACAAATAACTCATTTTTGTTAGGACACTTCGATCAAAGTAACAACTAATTAAGATTAAAAAAAATACTTTTAGAATCTTATAAAAGTAAATGATAATATTGTTAATTTCAATACCTAAAGAGACATTAATAAAAAAAAATCAAAAATAGTGATCCTCGCGATTTGAAGGAGTTTATATGAATTACAACATCAAATATGAATGAGAAATGAATAACTCATCAGTTAAATAGAAAAAAAAAAAAGAAAAAAAATAACTCTCTTAAATCACATCTTATAAATCACTAGGGTTTTGCCTCAACATCAACCATTGCAAAAACCCTATATATATATATATATATATA
>CATIWR010559391.1:0-11247 GCA_949677035.1 Omphalea diandra | reverse complement strand
TATATATATATATATATATATATATATATATTCATCAATTCTGGCATTTTATATTCGATAAACAAAAATTGTGCCCATCACTGATGAATGTATTTGTTTGTTCGGGGAATGTTACATAGCATATGGGCCTAAGTGCAGGTGTCGATCCCACTTTCACGCGATAAGATTGTACCATGGCGGCCCGTGCTTCAATCCCATGGATGTAACAAAATTGTGATATACAAATTCTTCAAACCATGTATATAACATGAAGCCAATAATGAATAAATTCTATGCACAAAATGACGAATTTATAACTCCTAAATATGGATTGTCACATTTGTCTAAACAATGAACAGAAACTCATTGATAGGAATAAACAATTCTTTTATAACTGGAGAGAATAGGGTGTTATGCATACATTGTGTCGTCTGCTCAGGCTGCATAAATGACTTACCACATATTATAATTGATGTGCAAATATCACAAAATGAAACATCAAATTTAAATAATTCGATCTATTAATAATCTAAAAATTATATTAAGTTAATTGGACCAAGCTTTGATGTGAACAATAACAATCGAAGATTGTATATGGCTTCATATTTGGGATTTCATATTTAATTAACTAGGTCTATAAAAATTGTTCAATTTTTTATTCACTTTTTATATATTGTTTGAATAAATTCTATAATTTAATTTTTTATTTCAACTTTCTTCACTTTAAATATGGAATGGGTTTATGAAATTGTAAATTTTTTACACACATTTGAACAAATTCTATATCTAAAAATATACCACATATGCAAGTGTAGATCCTGACTACACGTCTATTTTCCCATACATCTTGACTACACGTCTACTTTCCCTTATTATAATTACTAGGCATTCATTATTAATCTTTGTATTATAGACTACATAATAATAATAATAATAATAATAATTATTATTATTATTATTATTATTTTTTTTTTACTTATTCTTTTTCTTAGTATGCATGTTACTATTAGTGGTATTATAATTATTATATTATGAATTAATCTTAATTATCACACTGGTTATTTTAATTCTTTTTTTTAATTTGTACCAAATTCTGATGGAACCAATAACTATACTATAATGTGTTGGGCTTTATATTTTAAATTTAAATTTTATACACTTTGTTTACAAAGTCTTTCATTTATCGGTTTACTTTTTGTAGATAGATCAAACAAATTCTATATCTTAAGTTCAAAGATAGAATTTCTTCACTCTAGACATAAAATATATTCATTTATTTATTCACTTTTTGTACACTTGTAAATAAATTCTATATTTGATAATATAACACGTATGCATGTCTAAATCTTTTCTAAACATGCACTTTTCCTTATTATTCATATTGTACTGTAAAATATTAATCTCTTTGTTACGAAGTGCATATTTATATTATTATTATTATTATTATTATTATTATTATTATTATTATTATTATTATTATTATTATTATTATTATTATTATTATTATTATTATTTTAACTTAACCTTTTTCTTAGTATGCATGTTACTATTATTGTTGTTGTAATTATTTTATTATGAATTTATTTTAACTATAACTCTATTTATTACTAATTACATTCTTTTCATGTGCATTAATATTATTATTTCTACTATTATAATACTTATTCATATTACACGGTCTACCTATGTGTGTGCGTCCTATTATTATTATTACTGATAATTTATTATTGTCTTCTTACCATATTGAAGTTATCACTCTATTTGTTACTAATTGCATTATTATTAGTTTTATTATCCTTCTTATTAATATTATTGTTATTGCTATATTTCTTATAATGCTTAATATTTTTAAATTTATTACTCCCACTGTTATTAAATTGTTGTTACTATCACGCCGAGCATATCAAATAGCTTTCAATATATCACATCAATTATAATATCCAACACTACATTTATTAATCAATAAGTGTAATTATAGCATGGTGTGATACCTGCACTTGTGTAGCACCCACAGTCATGTTTGGGTGCTTTAGGTGATATAGTGACAAAAATATAATTTATTCAAATATATCTAGAAAGTAAATAAAAAAAGAATAAATTATGTATTTAGAGTGAATTAATTATGTATTTAAATTTTAGATATATAATTAATTGAAACAATGTTTAGAAGGTGAACTAAAAAATTGAAAAAATTCGATATTTGAAATGAAGAAATTTTATATTCAAATTACGAGCCAAACATGATCTAATATAGTTATTATTATTATTAAGATTATGTTTGGCTCATTATAATTTTTTTGAACATATAAAAAATGAACTAAACAGATATAAAATTTAATAAAAAAGATATATAAAATGAATATAAAAGTGAGCAAATTATGTATCTAACATAACAAAATGACAAATGTGGCCTTAGGCATGACAGCACTATTTCCTGCCCTTGTTGCACATTCACCACTTCATAAACCCAAAACAATTACACAAATGCTTCATTTAGCCCAGCAGCTGCAATTACGACACCTAATACTGCCACACTATCAAGACAAGTCCTCTAAGTACACAGATTGGAACAATTCATCATTCTGCAACTAATCAATAACTTCACTTCTAACTGTAGATTATAATTGTTCCATTGGTTGGGTATTTTGTGTACTACAGATTTCACTTAACAGCTCCGTAAAACCTCCGCTTGTCGGAATGCCAAGACTCCACCAGGGTTTCTACCTAATTTTCTGTTCAACAAAATTGATTACTTTTATGCGTAATTAGACATATGAATATAACATCATAAATAAATTTACAATCATATTCATCTGAGATCATACCACGTTAGGAAGGATTTAGTATGCCTTCATAACGAAATTTTATTTCATCGACATTTACTTTAACCTTTACTTCCATCTTTCATAGAACATACATGCCAATCATACCAAAAAAAATTATATTAAAATGCAATACACCAAACTTTATTTTTCTACAACATATAATCATAATTATAAAGCTTACCTTATCCAAATGTTGATTTTGTATATGCCTCTTCCACATACTATCACCTCCACCATTAACAAATAAGTTGTTATGCCCCTAAATCACATTTAGTAAAAACAAATATTAATTTAACCGTGAGAACGCATTCAAGAACACTGCCTTAGCTAATAATTGAACAAACATTAGGCACACTTACACTATCCAAGCACGTACTCAAGTTACCAGTACCATTGTTTGCAAATACAGTTCCTATGGTAGCACCTATATTAGGATTGCTAGTACCTCCTGCCACATGTTTACCTTTTCTCATTCGGTTTGATACCACAATCTCTATTTTGCTTCTCATTCAACCTTTTGGCGGACGGCCCCGTGGACGTGCAGGGGTGGGATATCCAATTTCTTTATTAATATGGTTATTTTCTAAAATTTTTCATTACAATTAGCATTACATTGTTCATCATCATTCCAACTTTTTCACTCAAATTTTCGTCAACACCACCTTCACTTATGCCCATTCTCACTTTTGCATCACGCAGAATATGTAGCATCACTCCATAGAGTTGTTCGTCCTCAACTGCATAATAAGCTACAACATAAAATAATGTTTCCAACTCCTTCATTCTCACAATGGGCAAAGGCAATGGTGCCTTATATGGGATTATTTTCACCTTACTATCCACCCATTTTATATCCTTCCTCCATCAATTCAGTAGGTAACACTCCGGCACATTTTAAACTTCATGCATACATAAAATACGAAATGCGTGTCTGCAAAAAATGCCTTTGAATTCAAACATCTTGCAATCATATTTCACCAACCACCCTTCCCTTTGAAATCTCACTATGAACGTAGGCCTATATGCCTACTCATTAATACAAATCTTATCCTTAACCAAATAAACTTTCTCATTAATGTCTGCTCTATTCTTCGATTCAGCATTATAATACATAATACTTATCAGCTCTTTCTGTACAAATACTTATCAACTCTTTTCTGTACAAGTGAGAACAAATTGTATACGTAAGCATTTCTAAATAGTTTTCCGTTCCATAGTTTGTTAAGCAAGGAATAAGCGAATTCATTGACCGATGATCTTCTTCAGTCTTCTTCTCAATCTTATCGCACACAGCATGTTCATATTGTTCTAAAAATTGGCTTAATGTCGTATTCGAATACACATACCCATCAAAGTATGCATTCATGCTTTCACTATATTGCGTCGAAGACATCCTTGCCCAAAACCCATCCTTCACATGCACCGAAACCCATTATTTTTTATTATTGCATAACTCAATCAACCATTTATTCTATCTTAATCCATAATTATTACAAAATTCCTCCCAACCAGTCTCCAATGCCTTAATACTCAATGAATTATATACTACATCCATCAAACTTTCTTTGTTCATGACAATTTTGCATCCCCTTCAACTTTTCTAGCACCTTTATCAGCACGTGCCACAGACACCATCAATGCCGGGCATTCGCGAAGACAAAATGAACACAAATACTAAAACATTGATCCATTATTATAGCTTTTGGTTCATTACCTTTAATGCAAGCCATCCAAATCTTGAAAACCCATTCAAACGTTTCAACTTGTTCATCACAAATTAGGGCACATCCAAGAAGGATAGATTGCCCATGATGGTTCACACCGACAAAAGGTGCGAAGGGCATATGATAACTATTTAGCAAATATGTTGTATCAAAGGTTACTACATCTGAGAACTCCTTATAAACTGCCCTACTTCTACCATTAGCCCAAAATACATTTCTCAACCTTCCATCCTCATCTATATCAATTTCATAAAAGAATTTCCTATGCGACTGTTGACATTTATGGAATAATCCTTAAATCGCCTCAGCATCGCCTGATCCTATTCGAAGTTGCCTAACCTCACGTATATAGTTTCGATAGTCTCACGGTAAGCATCCCATTCTATCATACCCACCTTCATCATACACCAATGATCGAATGCTTTTACATGATTGAATTTCAGCATCATTATTCAATAGTAAACGTCGCTTGATGTGAGGCAGTACTTCCCTATTTAGGCCTAAGAACCTAAACTTTGAAGGCATGCACTCATGATTATGATGTAACATGACTGTTGTTATCATCCAGTACCTATTCTGTTGCTTAGATAAGCATACTCATGCCTGACAATCTATCATTTGCGTTGGTCTTAGCTGCAATATATTTCTACCTCTTTTGCTTGGTTTCGTACCCATTTGTCATGTCAATATTTGATACTTACGTTCTCCACTTCCACCAAGCTTTAATGATGCTTTCACAACACTAAATCTCTTCTTCTTCGCTTACTCCTTATATAAATCAAATGCATCTGCCAAACTAGCAAATACCTTTCCCACCTTTGGTTCTTCTACTTCTACAGCATCTGAAGTTTGTCCACAAATCTGTAGGTTCACTTCCTACCTTAACACATCTATAATTGGTGTACCTGGTGCTTCCAAACTAGTTCCTTCGTCTCCCATTATATCCTTCTTAGAAATGGCTACACTAAGTTGTCTATCTTCTTTCTCAAATACGCGCTTCTCATTTCAACAAACCATAAACCTACCACATCAGTTAAACACACTCTCATAGTTGTGCTAATAAGTATTAGAAAAGAATAAAGAAAAACTCAAGACCCATCAAGTACAAGCCAACTTAAACAAAGAAAAAAAAAAATCTATATATATATATGACCAACCCAGTGCTGCAGGATAAAATCCACATAAAATGAACCATATATGCACTTGTATTTGAACAAAATAGAACATTCACTTACTATTACGCCAACTCCTGCATGATCCGAGTCTAAATATTCTATTTGACTAATATTTGAGCAAACAGCTGGCCATATAGTTCAAAAGTCATCTTTGATTATTATAGATAGTTAACTACAACATTTTCGTAATTATGCAACAAAGCCTATTTATCTCCAATGAAAATAATGAAGATATCTAAAACACGTTTTGATAAGACAAATTGACATTATGTACTTGGACTGAATAATTTAACTGCAGGTTACTTTTAGATATGCAATAAAATAATTAAAATGCTTGCATTGGCAATAAGCAAGGTTTCAAATTAAAGACCTGATAAAAAATATACTGCCTTAGGAGGGCAACCTGCCTGTGCAAATGGTTTCTTTCCAATAAAGCATAACACAAAGACAGAGAGAGAGATAGGATGAAAGGAGTTGAGAACGAAATCCTTGTCAGGCTTGAGTGATATTGCAATTATATAGTGAAATAAAAGATACATTGTGCCAACTTTTCTACCTAGAAAGGTTAAGAACTGGGAATAGAGGAAGGGATATTACAATTCAAGTTAACAAGTGTAGTGTGAAGGATAAAACAAAGTTCTTTATATCCAACCAATATTAATTTGGGTATTTTGGGTTGCCATTCTAATTCTATCATAAACATAAATGTCACTTTTTATATTTTTATATCAAAGAGTTAACTAATAGTACAAGTAGATTCATCATGTACTCATATTTTTTCACATTGTTTTCCTCTCATCATATTTTATGATCTTTAAAACCTTAACGATTCTATCAATACTTCCAAAAAACAATGAAGTTAGTTGTCACATTTATTTGCCTTGTGTTAACAAATTTCTAACCTATCCAAATGTTCTTTTATAAATAACCTTATGTTTTCACATACCAGTCATAAATTAATTTTCTTATCATAATGTAGTTTTACTGAGATGGTTTACAACTTCTTCACTCTCACCACACTTAATGCAATATGATGCCATCAACACCATTTGAGAACAAGGATACCGATAAGTATTGCGCGGGCTGAGGGTTAAATAATCTGATTAGATTCATTCATTTATACCTCTTTTTTTCCAGTTAAATGAGAAGTACAAATTTTATATGGACTAGAAAAATTGCATAATCCCATTGTTGCATAAGACCAAATAAGTGAAGGTATTGGGACTAAAGGAAAATATAAAGCTTAAGACGTACTATCACTCTGGGGCCGATCATATATCAAAAGCGCAGTTGCTTTATTTTCTTGAAGTTCTTTACTGATTATAATGAAAGTAAACTAATAAAAAAATTATGTGAATAAAAATAAAATATCATCTTTTCTCTAAAATACTGAAACAAACAAATTTATTCAGATGCTTCCACTCAACAAAGGTTCTAAAATTCACATTTCAATTACTAAGAACAATCACAATTATATCTGTGGTAGCACCTACATGAAACTTCAAGCAAAACCCAGGTACAAGTTACACCATTATTGCAGTTTGTATATTTACACAAACCCATTTTAATTTTCCCTCTTCTCACTACATTACACATACATTACAGACGCCCATTATAGATTTCATTGTAACAGAAAGTAACCTTCTTTTACCTATAAATAGATTAGCATCAACATGAAAGTTAACCCTTTTCCCAAACCCACTAAAGAGTTGCACAAATATTGCAGCAACATGATAAGAATGCAAAACATATTGTGTCATGCTGTAAATCATTCTAAACTCTATATTATGCACCACTTCCCCCCATACATATATCATAATTTAGGATCGACTACATACCTTTCACTGAATCTCCTCGCTTCATGCCTTCCCTTCTTCGCAATATAGGATTAAAATTTCTATTTTAATAGCTTCATATTTTTCGCATTCCTTAACTAGGCAAAACAACTCAGTAAATTTATTTTCCCACTTTGGCACTTCACAAACAACCCACATAAATCTATTTTCCCATGTTTGCACTTCACAAACAATCCACCCATAACCTGCCAATACCACTCCTTGCATGTTGCGTCATCCATGCCAACTTCACACACTTTCTCACCTCTCTCACTCAAAGCCCACTCGCAGCAACTACTGCACATCTAACGTTGTTTACTTCTGTTCTCCTGCCCCACCATTCCACAACATTGATGTCATATGTTTATTTTATTTGGCGTAATGGTACTATTTCTGTCGCCCCACGTAATACCTATCAATTCTCTTTCTTAAATGAATGATAGGTTAGCTGTCTTTATGTGTGAGAAAAAGTCAACGTCGAGTGCCACATCATCCTTCCGTCCTTGTTATTTGAAAATAAACTTTATCTTTACAATTTTTTATTTATGGATTATTACGTGCACACATTATAATTTGAAAAATAATAAGTGAAATTTACTCTAGCCTGTAGATACTATAATTGTCATGAGAAGATGATGGATAAAGCAAAATATAAATGGCAATACCACATTAAACATTTTATGTGATTAGTCTCATAATGTTAGGGAGAAAAAAAGTTTTACTTATATACCATTCTCCAAATTTATAAAAATAATTAGTTGTACTAGAAATAAAATGTTATCCCAGTTATAAAAAAATAAAAAAAAGACAAGAAGTCAATTTGGACCTGGAAATATTATTCAATTGTATATAAATTAGTCTTCAACTAGGCGTGTTGTGTATCTTCTATTTAAAATTCTGTTGTAAATAAATATTTAATGAAATTTTAGATATATTATTAAAGTTTTATTTGTATTCTTAATAAATATCTTAACAGGGATATAATTTTATTTTAGATAATAATGAAATTTTAGTAATGCTATGAAGGTAAAAAAATAAAAAAATTAAAATATAATAATAATTATTATGGAATCATATCAAATAATTACTATCTTGAGTTTGTCATGCCAACCCAATTTTGTTTTGAGATATTGTCAATGATCTAGCACTTGGCTATGATGGAGGTCGTGCTATTTAGGCACCAAACTGATCGAAGAAATTTTATGGTGCAACGTTATAATGATACAACATTAACAATAAGAGCCACATATTTGTGGCTCGTAAATAGTAAAAGTGAATATATTAATAAGATAGAAAAGGACAAAAAAAAAAACGATTAAAATGGTAATAAATAAACTGGCCCTTAAACAAATTTTTTAAAATGAATAAGTCATTTCATAATAATAATAATAGTAATAGTAATAATTGGCTTTAAAATGAAACATATTGAATCTCACGCAACAATTTATTTTACTCATATAATAATGATTTATTATAAGATAGAAATTAAAAATAAAATATATTTATGTAGAATTAAGAGATTCCATATATATATATATATATATATAAAAGAGCCAGGTCGACCTCAAAACCCTAACACTCATTGGATATTTTTACGGGAACGTACATGTTTAAGGAGGGTGTTATTCCGAAATAGAAGCAGAGCATTAAAGTAATTAAGGGGTACGCATCTGAAATTTAACTGAATTGGTTCAAATCGAATTAATAAAATTTATATTTTTTAAATTGACTCGAATTAAATTGAAATATTTTGATTTGATTTGATTTGATTTTCAAATTATGCTACTTTAAGGCCCAATTTTATTAGGCCTTTTTTTTTATTTATCAAACTTAATTTTATTGAACTTTCTTTTTGGGCTTTCTTTATATTTTATTTAATTAAATTTTATTGACTTTTTATTATAAAATTATTTTTAAAAAAATTTTGTTTGAAAACATAAATTAGTGAGAAGTTTTAAATATTATTTAAAAATATTTTTTCATCTTGAAAATAAAAATAAAAATTTAAGATATATAATGCTATAAAATCTAATGATAACAATAAAAAATTTTGAAGACAAATAAATAAATAAAATCCAACTAAAGAAGCCAGCATCTGGATTGATATAACGTGGTCGATTTAAATTATTGGAGACAGCACTCTGTGAAAAGATCTCATGGGATGAAATTGGCTCACATGTTGATCTGGATCCTCGAGGTTATTTGGGTGCGTATGATCGGAAATATATTCAATTGATATGTTGCCGAGCTTATGCTAGCAACTTGTGGCTTGTTCCACCAGTTGTCCAGGCCAGAGATGTGAGATCCCTCAGGTGGAGCATGGACATCATCTTTTCTTGGCAATTAACTGGGATCGACCCAAAGCAAAGGAAGTTTTGACGCATGACTTGACCGTTCAAGATGATGATCTTCCTAGATATTCACAAGCAATGGCAGTGCTAAATGGTACAACCAATGGCTTGGCAGCGTGAAGAAGCAAAGAGAGCACTACAAGAAAATATAAAAATACTGACAGATAAATTGTTCATCGATAAATATCATCAGATCAATAATGGAATGCAAGTAAAAATACATTTTAAAATCAAGCGACCAATTACCGAAGGAATATCGTTGGTAATTTACTGACAAAAACATTTCATTATTAAATTTTGACATCTAAATTTATCGATGAAGAAAAATGAAAAGACACACGAGAAAGTTCGTGGAAAGTTAGTCAGTAAATTTGGAAAAAAAAAATAACGAAAATATACGAACAGAAAATTCAAGATGACGTGTTAAGTTCCGTCAACAATATGTTAGTAAATGTTAAATAAAAACTGTCATAGACCCTTTTCTTTCTTCTTTTTCTTTCTCCTCTCTCCTCCCGCTATCCCTTTGGTCCAACTCCCTCTCATCTCTTGCTGCTATTGGTCTCTCTCTTCTGCGTACTCCCCCTCCCCCCACGTTACTCTCCTTTGTGTTTCTGCTACCACCACCAATGCTGCTGCAAGGATGCCTCCACTGCCACAACCGAACGCCACTGCCAATAGTACATTTCTTCATCTGTTTGTCGTTTTTTTTTTTTTTTTTGTCATTTCAATAGAGAGAAAATGTGAAATATGAAATAAAATTTATAATTTTTATTATAATATTTATGAAACTCTATAATATGTTATTATATGAATTTTTGTATTTTTGATTGTGAAATTTGTAATAATATTAGTATTTTTTATTGAAATATGAAAATGTGTAACATATTATTGTAATATTTGTGTTTTTTTTTTGTAATTTTAATTGTAATTCTAAAAATGTTGATATTTTTGTATTTTTTGTAATATTCTGAAAATGTTAAAATTCTTAACATTGTGTAATATTTTTGTGTGTTTTGTAATTTTGTAATTTTTGAAAATATTGATTTATGAGAAATTGTGAGAATTATATTGAAATTTTTTGGTTAATTTTGTTGGTGATTATTGTGAAATTTTGTTATTTTGTGAATATTGAGAAATATTATGAATGTTACTATTGGAAATTTATTTGGTAATTTTTGGTAAATTATATAATTTATTGTATAAATTTAATAGAAAGTGTAGTATTAGACATGTAAAGGTAGTATGTTTAGTAATTTAATATATATAAAAATTTTAGTCATTTAAGTGTAAATTTAATAATTTGAATAAGTTTATGAAGTTTATTAATTTATGTGTAATTTAATTAAATTTGAGAAATT